>LNAC01000159.1:16539-71036 GCA_002007465.1 Ailurus styani | reverse complement strand
TTGAGGGGCAGGGCGGGGGGGTTGTGGGGGGTAGGGAGGGAAAAATAATGAAACGAGATGGGATGGGGAAGGAGACAAACCACGAGAGACTCCTAATCTCACAAAACAAACTGAGGGTTACTGGGGGGTGGGAGGGTAGGGATAGGGTGGATGGGTTATGGACATTGGGGAGGGTTTGCGCTTTGGTGAATGCTGTGAAAGATGGAAGCCTGATGATTCACAGACCTGTACCCCTTGGGCAAAGAATAAAAATAAAATTAAAAAAAAAAAAAAAGACTCAAGCTGTCTTAATAGAGACCTGATCCAAAGGTACTCACATTGAGTGTAGTTCTCAGCATTCATCCCAAAGGAGCCAAGCCATCAACAAAACAAAACAAAAGCAAAAACAAAAAAGCAATGAAACAACACAAAACAAAAAAAATCTGTTCTGCCTTTGCAAATTAAGTGGAATGCCTAATGGTTCACCTGAGGAAAATACAAAACCTGTAAACAGCTTTTTCAGGTTTAATAAGCTGAAGACTTAGCTGAATGTTTTCTGCAACTTGACAATCAGAAGTGACATCCACACAATATAGTGTCACTCTTCTTAGCAGATCCTTTGTTTCTCTCCTAATAAATGCAAGTGTCACATGGAATCCACTTCTTGTTTCATTTTCTGCAGCGTAGTGTAGAACTAAATCACCAGCACCCTGGTAGACTGCTAACATGCTCCCACAGGATGAATAGCATCTCTACAGAAGGATGAATGCCTCTGTGTATGGAGACCATTTTCTCACTAGGAAGATAGTGGAAGGAATGAGAAGAGTCATTTATAGACAGTCATCACTAGTAGGTCTGTGCCTGTTTGTTTTGATCAACATTATTGAGTTATAATGTGCATTCAAAGGATTACATCCATTTTAAGTGTTTAGGTCAATAACTGACGAGTGTATTCACCCGCATAACCACACAATCAAAACACAGGACATTAGCATAACCCCAGAATATTCCCCTCTACCTCTTTGCAGCGAACCCTCTCGCAAAACAGCCCCAGAAAATCACTGATCTGTTTCTGTTGATGTAAATTAGATTTCCCTTTTTTATAGCTTCATATAAATGAAACCATGTCACACATATTCTGTTGTGTCTGTCTTTTCACTCAGCAAAATGTCTGTGAAGTTTGTTCCTTTTATTGCTAGGAGTGTCCCTGCGTTGCATGGATTTATCACAATTTGTTTATCTGTTCAGTAGGTGATGGACATTTGGATTGTTTCCAGCTTAAATTATTATTATTAAAGCTGCCATGAGAATTTGTGTATAATTCTTTGTGAGAAAGTATGTTTTCATTTCTCTTGGGTAGTTATCTCTGTGGAATTGTTGGGTAGCATTGTAAGGGCATATTTAACATCCCAAAATATTACCCAAATCATTTCCAACATGTTTGCACTACTTTGTGGCTCTATATCCCCACTAAGCCTTGGGATTTTCATTCTTTTTAACACCTCCTAGTAGGTGTGAATAGGTATATCACTGTAGATTTAATTTGCATTTCCCTGGAGACTAATGATATTGAGCATATTTTCATGTGCTTTTTGGTCATTCTTATATAGTACTCATTCAAATACGTTGCCTTTTTTTTTTCTTTTTTGAGTTGTGTCTCCTTATTATTGAGTTGTAAGAGTTCCTTATATATTCTGGATGCAACCACTTTGCCAAATACATTTTACATATATTTTATCCCAATCTGTGACTTGCCTTTTTTAATTCCTAAGGCATTTTTTTAAAAGCACAGATTTTTAATTTTGATGAAATCCAAAGTTTTTCTAAAAAATTTTTTTTTTGTATAAGAGCTTAACATGCCTAAGAAATCTTTATCTACCCTGAGGTTGTAAAAACTTTCTCCTATGTTTTTTTATAGAATTTTCATAGTTGTAGCTCTTATGTTTGAGTCTATGATCCATTTGGAAAACATTTTGGTAGTTTCTTGTAAATCCAAATGTATACTTTCCACACAACCCAGTAATTCTACTCCTTTTTTCAAGAATAATAAAAATGTATGTCAAAAAAGACTTGAATACAAATATTCACAGCATCTTTATTCATAAGAGCCAAAAGCTACCAACAACTCAAATGTCCAGCAATAAATGAATTGATAAATATTTGTTATTTCCTCACATATATATTCAGCAGTATAAAGGAGCAAATTACTTATAATACTGAAGAGTCTCATAGTTAGATTGAGTGAAAGAAGCCAGACATCAAAGAGTAAATACTATATTATTTAATTTATGAGAAATTTTAAAGAAGGTAAAAATAACCTATACTGATAGAAATCAGATCAGTGATGGTAGATAGGCAGATAGGATTTGGGCAGAGGGAGATTAGGAAGAGGTATGGGGAAATTTGGGGGAAGATAGAAATGTTCTATATTTTAATTAGGATGGTGGTTTCAGAATGGTTACATTTGTCAAGTAATTGAGTTGTATATTTAAATATGTAAACTTTATTATGTAAAATTATATCTCAGTAACATTGACTTAAATTTGACACTTACTAAATTTTTTTGACACTTACTAAATTTTGTAATTGTATTAGTCAGTGTTCTCCAGAGAAACAGAACCAATAAGATATATACAGGTGTGTGTGTGTGTATATATATATATATATATAGAGAGAGAGAGAGAGAGAGAGAGAGTGACCAGTTCCATTATCTGCCATCTGCAAGCTGGAGAACCAGGAAAGCCAGAATCTGAAATCTTGAGCATTGGGAACAGTTGGTATAAGTCCCAATCTGAGTCTGAAAGCCTAAGAAACATATGTGGTGAGGACCAAGGGCAGGAGAAGATGGATGTCTCAACTCAGGCAAAGAGAGTGAATTCACCCTTCTTCCACCTTTTTGTTCTATTCAGTCCATCAGTGGATAGGATAAGGCCCACTCACATTGGAGAGAGTCTTCTGCTTTACTAAGTTCACCAATTCAAAGTCTAATCTCTTTGGAAACACCCTTGCAGATGCACCCAAAAATAATGTTTCACCAGCTACATGGGAAACTTAGACTAATCAAATTAACACATAAGATTAACCATCACATCTGTTTATTTGGAGGAATACTATTTAACACATCTTCCTTTTTAGCCCTCAAGCTCTACGAAGCCAAGAACCATGTGTGTTTTGCTCACCATCGAAACCCCAATACCTATGAAGCACAATAACTAGCAAATGGAAGGTATTCAACAAATATTTGTTAAAAGAAGGAAAGAGGAGGACTTTATAATCTTGTTCATGAGAAATAATGCAAGGAATTAAATAACTGAATGTGGGGTTGAATTCAAGTAAAAAGGCAACAGAAGTTCAGATAGAAGAGAATAAATCTGAGTGTTCTAATGCAGTTGAAGAAGACACTTAGAAATAAATGAGTTTAAAAAGGTAATAGGATTTGAGGAATAGGAGTATAGAAGAGATGGAATTCCTGATGGAGAAGATTTCATGAATAAAGAAATAGAGGTAAATGAGTGAGAAATGAGGAAGAAGCGGAGGTTCATGAATTCTTATCTTACTCCCAGAGTTTGCAGAAGAAGAGACCCATCCTGCTACCCTAGCCCCACGCCCCAAATCCAGACCACTATCCTCTGCCAACCTGTGCCATGCAATCCCCCAGGTGCCTGCTGTGCAGAACATCCCACCCATGCTGAGAGTGGGATGACTTTGAATCTTTCTGCTGATGCTACGTGAGACCCTGGTGCTTAATGGAAGTCCCAGGCCTAGGGCATGCAGCAAATGGGCTTTGGAGAGAGCATCTCGGGTCTTCTCAGCACTGCACACACCGGAGACAGCAAATTACAAGCTGAAAATTCATTACATTTGTGAAAAACCTGAATTTATTTAGACAAAAGCAGATGGAGAGGATGGATAATCTCGTTACATTTCAGCACACTACACTTTATTCAGAAGAAATGAAACATAACGCATTATGCGCTCTTTTCTTTCCATCTGCTTTCCCTTCCCTAAGTTCAGGTTTATTATTAATATAATGAACTCATCTTGCCTCCCTCTCGATTCCATTAACCCATACTCCTAATTAAGTTTTGTTCACATTGTCCTTTTCAACAGCTCAGAAACTCTCTTTCAATGTAGCTATTTTCCCCAGACCTCAAATCATTTCTACAGATGAACTGCTGCTACCAGGCATATGAAATGTCTTAATCAAATTATAATTTCTCTCAAATGTTAAGAAATTATCTAGGCCTTCTGTTTCCCAAAGCAAATCTGACTGACTTGAAGGACAGATTCTGCAAAGAATTGGGACCCACTCTTGACTTGGGTTACTTGACTTGACCTGGGGAAGAGGAGGTGAGCATTGTGTTTCTCGGATTTCCAGGGTCTCGACCTTGGTCAGCTCACAAGTAAGCAGAGCACTAATTTTCCCATTCTCTTCCAACCAATGCATACCTTCCCCTCCAAAACAAATGTAACGGGTACAGAAATTCTCTCAAGGAAAGTTCAAGCTTCAGAGGTAATAATGACAAACAAAAAGATTGTAAACCGGTGCTTAGAGGGATGCAGTGACTCAAAGATAAATCTCAGCGCAGCCCCACCTACTAGGGTGAACCTGGTCAAGTTACTTGGTGCCTCAGTTTTCTCACCTGTACAACAGGGTTAGTGATTCAAACCTGCTTTATAGAATTATTGTGAAGAGATGATATAAGGGTACTTGGATCACTCAGTCAATTAAGGATCTGATTTTTTTTTTAAGATTTTATTTATTTGACACAGAGAGAGAGATCAGATCACAAGTAGGCAGAGAGGCAGGCAGAGAGAGAGAGGAGGAAGCAGGCTCCCTGCCGAGCAGAGAGCCCAATGCAGGCCTCGATCCCAGGACTCTGAGATCATGACCTGAGCTGAAGGCAGAGGCTTTAACTCACTGAACCACCCAGGCACCTAAGCATCTGATTCTTGATTTCAGTTCATGTCATGATCTTGGGGTTTTGGGATCAAGCCCCACATCAGGCTTTGTGCTCAGTAGGGAATCTGCTTGAGATTCTCTCTCTCCTTCTCTCTCTCCCCTCCCCCTACTCTCTTGTGCTGTCTCTCTCTCTCTAAAATAATAACTAAATAAATAAATAAATAAATAAATCCTTTTTTTTAAAGTAGATGTAAGAAGATATGACAAGTATTTGGCACAGTGTCTGGTACATGAATCCTCAATAAATATTGGCTGTCACAACTATGGTAGCCATTATGACTCTGCTACTATCCAGGGAAAACTTCAGGTTCTGGAATTTGACCCCAACTTGTGCCTGCACACTCACTTCTGCACCCAAAGATTTAGAAAATCAACCTATAACTAAAGTCACAGCAACTTACACCGAACATTAAAAAGACCAACTTTTCTCTGTCCATCCAACTGAGGAGGGGTCCCTCCGACAGGGTTACAGAGGGAGATTCAAATGTCATGATGATTCTCCTCTCAGAAGCCAAATCCTAAAGGAGGTTACTTTCTACTATGTTGTATCAACCCTCCTCCAAAATCTTATGGTTCTGCTCAGAATCTCTATCTTGGGGCATTGCGTTTCTCAGGCCGATAACACCCGGTGAGGCTGGTCGTCCTGTTCTTGTTGTATCAAAGCTTTAAGCACGGGTCCAGGAAGTCTGCTGCTGGCTTTCTGAAAATCGGCAAATAAGATCTGTTCACCTCTCTTTATGGAGCGAGGACCTGGATCACAGGGAAGCCGACCCTGCCTCTGGCCTTTTGTTCTAATCAGCTCTGAGAGCCCCCATCACTGACCCCTGAAGAACAAAGATGCAGCATCCCCAGTGCTGCAACCCTGACTAGTGAGCTTTTCCTAGAACTCTTCAGTCACTACCGGTCCTGTGCCTCAAGCAAGACACCTCTTTGACCAGGTGCTGTTCTTCCTCAAAGCAGGGGCAGAGCAAGCTGCCCACTGGCCTCGGAGGCCAGTCACCCCTGCAGTCAGAGAAGAACAGAGTCACTCTCAACTTTATTACACCATCAAAAGCTTCCAGAATGAACCCACATAAACCACTGCTTGCTGGACTGGGGAGTGAGTATTTTATGACTCTGTTCCTGGGCTCTAAGGAAAGAGCACATTTTCCCAAACTTAAATCTTCTAAATTGGAGTTGCCACCTTTCAAGGGTGAGCTGATCCAATGTCCTTGCTCGTCAAGGAAACTTCTAAATGCAGAGGAAAAATTAACACCTTCCTTTTCACTCACTGGATGAAAGAGGCCATGCATAGGTCAGAACATTGGCTCAAATCAAATTGTTGAAGTTGTTTTATTTTTAGAGATAGAAAAATTGCAAAATGTCAGTCCTTCTACCTCCTCCCTCTGCTGAGGTCTCTCACTCATCCATCAAGGCACTGTGTGTTGGCCTCAGAATCCTCCAGGATGAGCCTGCCCTCACCACGCCCCACCCAGGCATTGTCTGGCCACACTGATCCAGCAAAGCCATATGCCTGCCAAAATGTCAGCTCCGGAAGGCAGGGAGCAGCAACTGACTAAGCAGGACAAAAACGTCACAGTCACCTCCCACTAGTACCTGTACCTCTCTGCCCCCAGGCTGTGCCCTCAAGCAGGCCAGCCCCTCCTCAGCATTAGCAGGAGGAGGTAGAAAAAAGATAAAAGAATGCCTTTGACCTGGAAGAGGGTGCTCTCAGGTAGGAATCCAGAGCACAGGCCTATGGAAATGACTTGAGGCTGCAGAAAAAAATATCACATGAGATCTAGGGCTCTGGAGCCAGACTTCCCGGGTTTGGATCCTGTGTATGCTTGATAATTGTGTGACCTTACGAAGTTGCTTACCTTCCCCAGCTAAAACCTCATGAGGTTCTAAGGACTAAAAATTAGAACATGTATAATATTTGGTACCTACTTGACTAAAAACTCTTATTGAAAGCTTAATCGTCTCGCATCCTCCCCCCACTAGCTTCCTACCACAGAGTGAACAAGATCCAGTCATGCCTCACAACCACAGGCCCTATACAACCTCACACTGCTATCTCTCTAGCCTCAGCATCCCCCACTCTCCCCATTACTCACTCAGCCCCAGGCACACTGGCCTTCTTGTTGTTCAAATACAGAGACTTCCTCCCACCTCAGGCCCCTTGCTTCTTCATCTAAGTTGCTCTCACTAACCACCCCCCCCCATTTTCTAGGCTTGTTCCTTAACTTCATTCAGTGCCACCTATTCCCTGATCACTTTATCTAAAATAAAAACATACCATCCCTGACACTATCCCCCTTACTGTACTTTTTCATTTTTCATAGCATATCCCTACCTGAAATTATATTGTTTATTTATTTTGTACTATTCGCTATAGTATAGTCTAGAAGAGTATCTGACAGAATAGACTCTTGGTAAGTGTTTGTTAATGAGTGAGTAAATAAATGATATGTAGCTACTTAATGAATGTTAATCTCTTTTATTACTTCTGCAGCAGGAGCCTTGGCTGTTCTGCTACACATTGGCCACCACCTCTGGTTTCAGCCACAGCTGGTGGATGGTCTTAGGGCAGCCCTGACTTGCCTTTTGCTGGCTCCCTCCTCAAGTACTCACAGATTTTCATTCTGCCCCAGGGTCTTCTCTGATGTTCTGGGATTTCACTAGATCAGAACACAAGTGTTGCCCCTGGTGTGAGATTAGTGCCCACAGGAGCAATACACAACTAGCAGAGGCAGGAGCCTCACTGCCCCTGTCACCCCACACTTCAGGCAGACATCCCTGGAAGGCATTCTGCAGGCTACTTGGGAGGTCCTGCTGGAATCCAGCCCTAGCGCACAGGACAGGGACCTCAGCAACATATCCTCACATTGGCTTTTCCTCATCTCTTGTCTTGCTGTCCTCAGCCCCTCACATCTGCTCTTCGTGATCACCTCCCAAATGAAGCACCTGCTTCCAAGTACCTGCCTCAGGCTCTGTTTTGGAGAGAATACCTGACATTGAGCCTAAAAGTGGCTTGAAGTGCACACCTGAAGCACACAGAGCATGATCAGGCTGTGGTAGATAAGCAAAGAGGACTTCCTGGAGGAAATGACCTCTCAATTTAATTTCAGAGAAGAAGAATGTGGATTGGCAAATCAGAACAAGCCCTTTCAGGGTGTAGGGATTCTACTCCCAAAGACTAACAGGAAAGAGCAAAGAAGTGAGTCACACATGGACCACAAGGTTTTTTGTCTGGAAGATGGTAACCATGGCTGCCAGGTTTCATGCTTTTCCATCTTAACCCTTCTTCACAGAGACAGCATTTATAAGAATGCTTTTGCCTTCCTAATGAAAATTTAGCCTTTCAAGTCTTATTAACTGTAATGGGGAAAAAATACCTCAATCTCTTTTTTCTGGAAGTAAAAGCAATGATATTAAATGATCCAATTTACCCATTTCTAATACCACTCTGGTCACTAATGAAGATGCATCTGCTGCATAATGTGTGGTTCACACACAGGGGATCATTGCTCCAAAGGAGAGCATGCAGACTGCTCTGTGCAATAAGGAAACGTTGGATGCAAATTAAATTTTTGTGAATCAAATATTGCACTTCTCTTGATTCACATGATTATTTAAGAATCCTAGTTTCTCACAGGCAGGGCCTGAGTGGAGGGCCTCCCCCATGCTCCACCTCGCCTCACTGCCATGTGACTGATGACCATAGGGAAAACGTGCACAAGGGGAGAGCACTTTTGTGAAGTTTGATACGGTAATTAAAGCAGTATGGTATTGGCATAAAAACAGACACATTGATCAGTGAAACAGAAGAGAGAGCCCATAAATAAACTTACACATATATGTTCAATTCATTTATGACAAAAGAGGCAAGACTATACAATGGGAAAAGAACAGTGTCTTCAATAATTGATTTTGGGAAATCTGGACAGCTACATGCAAAAGAAAGAAACTAGATCACTATATTACACCATATACAAAAATTAACTTAAATGTATCAAAGATTTGCATGTAAGACCTGAAACCATAAAACTCCTACAAAAACAAAAAACCAAAAAACCAAAAAATGTAGGTGGTAAGCTCCTCATTGGTCATAGTGGCCCTTCTTTTTTTTTTTTTTTTTTGGATCTGACTCCAAAGGCAAGGGAAACAAAAGCAATAATAAATAAAAAATTGGGAGTACATCAAACTAAAAAGCTTCTGCACAGTGAAGGAAATCAGCAACAAAATGAAAAGGCAACCTACTAAATGGGAGAAGATATTGTCAAATTATATATCTGACAAGGGGTTAATATACAAAATATATTTTAAAGACTCATACAATTCAATAACAAAAAAAACAATAATCCCATTTAAAAATAGGCAGTCGATCTGAATGGACATTTCTCCAAAGAAGGCAAACAAATGGCTGAAGGGCACATGAAAAGATGCTTAACATCACTAATCTTCAGGGAAATGTAAATCAAACCACAATGAGATATCACTTTACACATCTAAGAATGGCTATTATCAAAAAGACAAGAAATAACAAGTGCTGGCAGGCATGTGGAGAAAAGGAACCCTTGTGCACTGTTGGTGGGAATGCAAACTGGTGCAGCTACTGTGGGAAACAGTATAGAGGGTCCTCAAAAAATTAAAAATAGAACTACCATATCATCCAGCAATTCCTACTAGGTATCTATCCAAAGAAAATAAAAACACTAATTCGAAAGGATATATGCACGTTTATGCTCATTGCAGCATTATTCATAATAGCTAAGATACAGAAACAACCTATGTCCTTGGGTGAATAAATATTTCTTGGATAATTATGCAATGCCAGGTACTGGTATATAACTGTCATCTTTGATTAGCATTCTTTAGGTGACTTTAAAAAAAAAAGAAGATTTTATTTATGTATTTGAGAGCGAGAGAGAGAGAGTGCACACAAGCAGGGGGAAGGGGCAGAAGGAGAGGGAGAAGCAGACTCTTTGCCAAGAAGGAAGCCCGATGCAGGGCTCCATCCCAGGACCCTGGGATCATGATCTGAGCCAAAGGCAGACACTTAACTGACTGCCCTATCTCATGTAAGTCTCACAATAATTCTTACTCTTATCCCCACTTTACAGATGAGGAAACAGATATAAAGAGGTTAAGTTCACAGGCAAAGTCACATAGCTAGTAGCTGAGGAGCCGGGATTCAAACCCAGACACAGTAGACCCCAGAGCCACCTTCTCCGCCTAAACTCTAAACTACCTTCCAAGGGAAGGAACTAAAATTCAAATCTGAGCCTTATGATTCTGAAGCTATGTTTTTGCTACTAAGTCACATTGTGACAAAATTCACAAATGATATTATGCACTTAGATCTGTTTATACTAAATATTCAATTGTGGCTGCATTAGCAGATGCTCAGAACATGTTAAAATGATGGCCACCATTTTTTAAAAAGATTTATGTATTTGAGAAGGGGAGAATAAGTGGAAGGGGCAGAGGGAGAGAAAGTCTCAAGCTGATTCCGTGCTGAGCGCAGGGTCTGATGCCAGGCTGGATCTCACAATCCCTAGATCAAGGCCTGAGCCAAAACAACGCCCAACGGAGCCAGCCAGGTGCCCTGTAGCCATCATGTTCACAACTGAAGTCATCTGTCTGGTCCGAGGCCCATCACAAGTAAGAATTCTGATGCCATGTTGTTTATGCCTCTTTGTTCCACTCACCCTGGAGGCCTACTGGATAAAAATGAAGGCCGAATTCTGGGAGAAAAGCCCAATACACATAAGCTGAGGATATGTACCAAAACTTTGACCTACTGGGGACACTTGCTTACCAGAGGGAATCCAGTATCATCAGAGCAAGTCATGAGATATGAGGCGGCTTCTCACACTCAGGCCGTATGCACTTGTCCCTGCCTCAGACAAATCTTTCTCCCACGAGGCATCTAGCTGCTTCTGTGGCTCTGGCTTTGGTGGAAGCTCTGCACATAGTCCTCTCAAAATGAGCATCTTTGTAATAAACCCCAAATGAGTATCATTTCAAATGCTAATATGTGAGGTGAACAAAGTAAAGGAGATGAAAAAAATCATCTGAGTATATTTATTTGTGATGATACATGAAGTCTGGTGTTTCAGGGAAACCGTTTTCTAAAAGGAAAGCTCCCATCATAATGTGAGCTGTCGGAGAGCTAACTCAAAAGCGAAAGAGGCATGGGATTTTTCTGCATATTAAATGCACAATCAAAGAACCATCTGCCCCAGATGATAGTGATGGAAATTGACAGACAATTCCATTAAGTATAATCTTCAGATTGAGACTTTCAGGAACAGCATGCAAGAAGAGGGTATGTTAAAGATTTATTATGCTTATGAACTATTTTTGTACAATTATTCAAAACAGACTGAGAGTAAATTATTTCATAAAACGTACTTGAAATGAGTGTGTACATTTAGGCCTTTAAAGAGTGTGTATTTATTAAAGGGCTCTTAACATCTTGCTCTTTTATTTGGCATGCAGTTTTGTTTTTAAACGTCAGTTAAATATTTCTTTGTTTAGGGATATTTTTTCAAGCATTTCAATAGGAAATGGAAAACATAATATGGCTGCTAATTTAGTAAAATTACATCTGGAGGAACATTGAACTCTGGGTGTGTGCTCTACCTATTTTATAAGTGGCACTATATCAAATAGTGGAAGCAGTTGGTATATTTTAAATATGATGGGAAATAAGTAAGACAGGCACTAATATCTTTATATATTATTTATAACGCCCTAATCTCATGCCTTCAGGAACTTCTAGCCACACTCTTGTGCCATAATTCAAGCTGAACTTCATTCACTTTCATATCTGCTTCACCAGTGATCTTTCTCATCCTTTTGTTTCTCCAGGCAGATTCTGACACTTCCCATTACCTCCTCCATTCCATCACTTTGATCTTGTAGGACTTGAGGGTAATGGAGCCTATTTCTCCTTCCTTTGAAGAGCCAGCTCTGAAATATTTGGATTCGCTATATACAATTATACTCTTGAATCCGGTCCATTGTGTTCCTTCTGAGAGCATGTCCCTTTTTGTGGGGGGACAGGACCAGGGCCAAGGAAAGAGAAGGGCTGTATGCTGTCTCTGCTCCCATAGCCAAGAGTCTCTTGCAGCTTTCCCCATCCCCAGCTCCTGCGTTCTTGAGGAAAGGAGCCACAATTTCATCAATGTACCCTCTGGCAAAACGTTTGGAGGCTTACCACTAGCTATAAAATAAAATCTCTTAGAATCAAGTATCAGCTTAACTAAGAGAGAACGAAGAGGAAAAGTGAATTAAGGGTTGTTGTACCCCCAGAGACAGACAAGAAGAATGAGCCAGATTATTAATAATTTTTGTTTAATATTTAACAAACCACAGCTCTCCACTTGCCAAAACTACTCCCTGGGTATAAATCTGGCCCAGATGGAATGAGAGGTTTCTTTTCCCTACTGCAAAATCTGATTTTTATTGTTCTCTTTGCAGTCCTAGCAATTGTCATACTCTCTAAATTTACCCTCTTCTCCATCCCAGTATAGCAAAACTCAACCTGTCCTTCACTTTGCCCTTAAGTTAAATACATTCCCAGTCACTGAAATGGTGCGGAGCATTTCCTAGAGAGCAAGCAGGTCTCCTGAAGTTTTTTTCTCCTCTGTCTCATGGTGACTTCAGACACAGGCAAAGAATAGGGGCTTGTGACCAAATCAGAAAGTTAGAGCTAGGAGAAGCTTTGTAGAAATCAGCCAGGGAAACTGAAGCCCAGAGGGGAAGAAATTGAGCCAGGGTCTCACGGCCAGCATGACCTGGGACAGACGTGCCAACATGGGTAGGGATCTGCGACCAGAGGCCCAAGCCTGGTTTTATCACTTGCTAGCTGAGTGTCTTCTTGGAGTCTCAGTTTCTCCATCCATAAATGGGGGACAGTAACTGGTATGTACCTGCTGTGAGAGTTTTGTGGTATAATATAGGAAGATTCCAATCAGTGTCTATGATTATTATTAAATATAGAGTAAATACCCATTTCATTAAAAAAATAATAAGACCCTCTTTACTTTTAACATTTATAAATGTTACTTCTACAGAACTCAATTTTTCTTTTTACCACCATGGGCTTTAACATACTTACTATTCTGCCTATAAAATTTGAGAATAAGTGCAAGAGCAGCAATCTGCCATTCCTTTTGCCCCAGGGATTCCCAAAGACATTGGGAATGCCTTTGCTCTTGGTGACTTGACAAACATGAAAAAAATATGGGATAAGGTCAAGGAAGAAAGGGAAAAGGGAATGAACTTCATAGAAGGGCAGAGCACAGAACAGGGAGGAAAAGACCAAGAGGGTTCCACAGGAACAGACAGAATACCCTTTGGACTAGAACTTAAAAAATCATCTAATCTGAAAGACAATTATCACATGATCTCTCTGATACGAGGAGCTTGAGGGTCAGGGCAGGGGGTCGTGGGGGGTAGGGAGGGAAAAATAATGAAACAAGATGGGATGGGGAAGGAGACAAACCATAGGAGACTCCTAATCTCACGAAACAAACAGGGTTACTGGGGGGTGGGAGGGCAGGGATAGGGTGGATGGATTATGGACATTGGGGAGGGTTTGTGCTTTGGTGAGTGCTGTGAAAGGTGTAAGCCTGATGATTCACAGACCTGTACCCCTGGGGCAAAGAATAATAACAACTAAAAAAAAAGAGGAAAAAAAAAGAGATGGGAAGAAATAATGTCAGCATCAGTATAGGGCACTCTTTTGAGGAAGGGCTTTTACTCTTCTCTCTCTCTAAATATGAAGAGAAATAATCAATAAACATTTACTGAGTACATATTTAAAAAAATCATCTAATCCAACTGCTCACATTACATTTGGGGAAACTGAGACACAGAGAGGGGATGGGTCTCCATGGGGCAGAGGTTGAATTAGAACCTAAAATCCAGTTTTCCAAATGCCCTTCCCTCTGCCTAGAATGCTTTTCATTCTGCACCACTCTCCCCATACCACCCTCTTGCCTTTTTAATGCCTATTAATTTTTAAATTTTAGCTCAAACATCCTTTTTTCTGGAAGTGTTCTCTGACCACCACTTGATCCAGTCCTTGCTATGCATTCTCACAGCACCTGCCAGCATGTTTCTTCTCCATTTCCCCATTCTCTACCCACCACACAGGGCTGGTAATCTGTACTCTGTAAATACACGAGTCAATTAGGGAGCAAGAAACATAGAGCATGTGCTCCACGTAGGATGCTTTTACTATAGCAAAGAAACATCTCCATATAATTCATTCATAAAGCAGCAGACAGAAATAGTATCCATTGATGCATCTTTCAATAGCAAGGTTAACACAGGATTCATTAAAGGATACTGTTAATTGTGATGTTCCCTCCTGAGAGTCAATGTGGCTCTTTCTTTCTATCCAGTTCCTCCTTTCAAGGCAAGCAGTGCTAAAGAGAACAAGAACTAATAAGCAAATTCCATCAATTGTTCTAGTGCTTTATTTTTTTTTCTAACACTTGCTTTTATCACCCCAGACATACTTTATGTGGAACAAATTGATTAAAACATAAAACGAGGATTCACTTTCTGTTAGGCTCTGCTGTGTGTAGTTATTGGGATGTAAAAAGATCTAAGTGGCTTAACTAAATCCAAAAAAATCCATTTCCTACTGTCTTATCTTCAGCTGTAAAGTTTAAGCTCCTTGCTGAGAAGGGCAGAGGAAGAGAACTGACATTTATTGAGTACCTACTACATGCCAAGAACTAGGTGAGACAGTGTTCATCACGATTATTCAACATGAATGACTACTCAGCAAATATTTGAGTACAGGAACTGTCCTAGGAACTGGGAAGTCAGCGATGAAAAAACCAAAGTCCCTGCCACCTCTGAGTTTCCAGTCTGGTGAGGGGAGACAGGCAGTAAGCAAAGGAAAAGACCACAGGATGTCAGATAGGAATTATTTCTATGTAGAGAAATAAAGCAAATTGAAGACATAAGAGTAATGGGAGATATTTTCAGTCGAGTGGTCAGGAAAGCTTTCTGAGGAGGTAACCCTGAAAAAGTGACCTGAATGATGTCCGGGACAAAGAGCATTCTAGTCAGAGGAAGCAGCCAGCACAGGGGTCCTGAGGAGGGAATATGTGTGAGTAGCTGGAGAAAAAGAAAGGCGGACCAACATATGGAGAGTCCAAGAACCGATACAATAAGGCTCAGGAGATGTGGACAGAGACCAAATCATGTTGCCAAGCTAAGGACTTTGAACTCTATCACGAACTTCACAACATGTTGGAGGGTTTTGAGTGAGGGCATGCCATGATCTGATTTACTTTTTACATGGTTGTGTCATTTAATCCTCAAAATAACCTTAAGAAAGAAGTAGCATTAACCTCAGTTTATAGAGGTAGGACTAGGGGGTGGGGAGAGTAAAATATCTTGCCCAAGTTGGTGCTGCTCTTAAATTAGATTTGCAATTCTAATTCAGGGTTCCCAAGCTAAGGCTTTTCACACCTTCCTATGCCACCTGTGTCCTGTGTGATTTTGAAACATGGTCACAGCACCCAGCATGCAGCCACCACCTAGTGGATATTACCTGAATGAATGCAGGAGACTCAGACTGCCAAATTCCTGGGACAGCTGGGTGTTTGGGTCATTGAAGAGGTGGATATGTAGACTAAAGAGATTTTTACAATCAAAAAAGAGAATGAAAAAAGATGTTTTTCTTTAAGATGTTTTGATCTGTGCTCTATTTCAGGCCCTATTGGTCCATGGAAAAACACGATTTTTTTTTCAGTGCTTCAATGTTTACTTCATTTGGTATTTAAAATTCTGTCTTGTACATACAGTGCTGTGCATACACACACACATCAACTGTAAAAAGGATGATCTTTTGCTGTTCTGTCCAATTGTCTATGGAAATGACATCCATTAAGATTTGAGTTTGCTCCTGATGGCTGTCATGTCAAGATGAGTAAACCATAACTGGATGGTGTACCCTTTCTCCTTTTTACATCCATATAACCCACCGTGGAGTGGCTCCTTTCCATCCTTTTCCCAGGGTACCTGAAAGAGAAAAGACCATTTTCAGGTGAGTACACATTATGCACCCCACCTCAGACTCAAACCCACCCTGAAAACCCGAAGGCTAATCCCTCATAGTTGTTCATGCAATCAAGACTAATAAGGAAAGGGACACCTGGGTGGCTCAGTGGGTTAAGCCTCTGCCTTCAGCTCAGGTCATGATCTCAGGGTCCTGGGATCAAGTCCGCATCGGGCTCCTTGCTCAGCGGGGAGCCTGCTTCTCCCTCTGCCTCTGTCTGCCTCTCTGCCTGCTTGTACACATGCTCTTTCTCTCTCTCTCTCTCTCTCTCTCTCTCTCTCTCTCTCTCTCTCACAAATAAATAAATAAAAAATCTTTAAAAGAAAAAAAAGACTAATAAGGAAAGGGACACCTAAGGTTAGGAACTGTCCTTGGTGCTAGAGTGCTAGTGAAGTAAGGCAGGCTGACCTTTCTTTCAGGAGCCTGTAGGTTTGTCTGGGGCATAAGGCCAAATATATTCTCACACAAACATTAAATGGAAATGTGGAGAGGCACCAAAGGAAACAAACCAGAAATTCTAAGAGCTTTCAGGAGGGTTCTCACCTATTCTGGGGTGGAGGCACAGAGGGTTCTCTGATGAGTGACTCACAGAGGATGGGTAGGCATTAAGAAGATGAAGAGGAGAAAGGAGGAACAGTCCAGGCTAGGAGCTTTCTTGGATTTCTGAAAAGGGCAGAATCAAGGGATTCTTGAGGGGCTATTGTGACTTGAAGGGGCTATTGTGACTCGGGCCCAGAGAGAGCAAAAGAGGACTTAGGAAGGAGGCAGAGACTTTCAGGGTCTGATCTCTGCATTGCTTTTGCCCCTAATACTCACCATACTGATTGTTGATTTAGCTTCCAAGTGAGACAGCACAATAAACAAGCAAAAACAGGCTCAGGAAATCCTCAACGCTCCTGGGGTGTCTAGACATAGTGGTTCCTTAATCCTGTAAGGAGACAGGAGGTGGAGAGGAATTGGCAAAGAAAGCCATTAACATCACCTCCCCAGGCAGAGGAACTCCAGGTGAGGCTCTCTGGGAACCTGGCCGTAGTGAATAGTCGTTTACTTCCTGAGGCTCCTGTATGAAATGAGAAGCAGTCATTAGCACAGCAAGCAGCCCTCATCCTTCCTTCTCCATAATAACACTGTCACCAGAGGACAGAAAATTACCCTGACGTCTCTATATCTCTAAATTGCACTTTGGAGACAGACTGCGTAAGGCAAACAGACCCCGAGTGAAAACCTCCTGGCTAGACTTCCAAGCCAAGGACTAATAAATAACCCTGAAATATACAATCTGACTGCAGCTTTGCTCTGTAGCTTGTGGCTTCTGCCCTAGGGAGGACCATGAATTGCAGGGTCTGACAGAAGGGTCAGAGAAGTGGTGTCTGCCTGGTGGGTTGAGGACCGGCAAATTAACCCCATGGTGGTGCTTTCAGAGCAAGTTGGCCTGCTTAGGCAAAGACTGACCTCAACTCGAGGAGCAGGCCTGGAGGGAGGCCTCCTGGGCATGAAAGGATCAACTCCAGCCCACAAAGTACAGGGACGAGACATCCTGTTTGAATGAGGGAGTTCTGTGAATCACAGAATGGAAGATTTTTAGCAGTGATTGAAAATGCTCATTAGGAGAGAGCCTGTGTAGCATTAAGTGAGCCCAATTGAAAGGTGCAAAATTTTCATAGTCTGTGTTTTTCTCCCTCAGTCAAAAACACTCTCAATTTGCCAAAGCACTTTTGCAATCATTTGTAAATTGGTCTGCCAGGGTCTCCATGAGAATGTTAAATGACAAGAAAAGAATCAATATCTCATCGCTGACTCGGGGGTAGGCATCCGTGTGAAAAGCAAGATTCAAAGCACCATAGAACGATGCAAAGATGTCAGTCTCCTGGAATGAAAAATAGTTAAGCAAAAGGTGCCAAATGCCAAGCTAGAGAGAATGATCTAAATAACGAATGCAAGTAAATCCAACATAAGGCATCTATAAATGTTGAAGCTTTTTTTTTTTAAATTTGATTTTTGTCAGGGACTACTGAGAAGAATTACATCAAATAAGATTATCAAGAATAAATTGACTCTCACTGAAGCAATGGCTGCAAAAAATTGTGATGTGAATTATAAAGAAAATAAATGAACAACTTTGGAAATAGGGAACTTATAGAGAGTTTAACACACAATCTGCATCCTGGAAGAGGCACTGCTTTTGGGGTGGAGGACTGCTATTTGAGAGTCAATAATCATTAGCATTCGTGAGGTGTTTACTACATACATACAAGTACCATTGTGAGGGGTTTTTGTTTTCTGGGGTTTTTTTGAACATTCAACAAGCCCTACGAAGTATACAGATTATTATGCATGCCGTGTAGTGAGGAAACTATGGCACAGACAGATCACTATCTTATCCAAGGTCACACAGCAAATCAGAGCTGCGATTCCTTGTCTCAGTCCCAGAGCTGTTATCATTTGAATCTAATTTTCATAATTTCTTATCCATTTGTCACAGAAGAAAGGGAATATTGCAGGGACGAGCAGATATTCCCACAAGAAAAAGAAAGGAATAGTTAGATAGCTTTACTAAGCAAACTGTTTTCTGGAGGGAAAAAATGAAATGCCGATGGGAAGAGAGAAGACGGGCATTGTTTTGGGCATGGCCGTCACCAAGGCTATTATCTCTCGCCTCAATGCCATTGCAGAGGCTGTAAGCTTCTGGCTGCAACTTCAAAGAGAATCCTGGGTTTTTCTCTAAACACAGTTATATTTAGCAAAATAAATATAAATTGGAAAGCAAGAGACAGAAGTATTACTTATACATGTTTTCCCAAGCTCCTATAGGAAAAGGAAATTCAGCGAAGTAACCACTTGAAATATTTTTAAATAATTGCACAACAACAAGGCAAAAAGCCAAAACATCCTCTTCTTTTTCAAGATACTCTGACTCCTTTTGCATTCCTACTTCTTGGAATAACAAACCATTGTCTCTTTTTATTTCTTTTCTATTTTAGAAAAGCTGCACAAATGCCTTTCAAGTTCATGTCATCCTCTTCTCAGCAAATTATCAGTGTCTCCTGAAATATTTCCTCAAACATTGCAAGGCTGGTAATCAGATCCTTCAAAAATAAACAGAACTTTTTTTTCTTTCTTTTTCGCTTGTGGTTTTATACCACCAATGTCTTCTTTTTCTCCAAATAAATATGTGAATAAAATTCTCCTCCCGATAGCACATGACCATTTTTATGTTCTACTTTAGAGGGAAGTTCTGGAGTGATTTTTGACAGAGTCCAGGCCAACAGTTTCCTCCAGCAGATGCCAATGATCCTGTTTTCTATGTACTTAGTAGCCACATTCCCTTTTTTTTTTTTTTTATGGCTCTTTTGTTATGTAGACCTGCTTGGCAGTGAAGGAGGGCATTAAGTCAATTAATTGTGTTTGGAGGCAGTGGGTCTTGCATATTGTGAGCCAGCAGAGGATTGCAAGCTTGGCTGGGTGAAAAGGGTCTCAGAGTGGGGGAAAGAGGATTAAGTGGTTTTCTGGGGAAGGTACTAAAAGAGAGCCCACTGCCCAAGTGGCCCAGGTGTGAACTGAATTGTGACCAGGAGAAGGCAGGCCTGCCAGAATGAGCAGCCCTGGCTCGGTGGGCTTTGCCTTCCAGCCAGCAGCTCAGTGCTTCCTTCATGAGATCATGGTACACTCTCTCCTCTGTGTCTTTCTCTTTCTGTTTTCTCGGTGATTAAGAAAATCTTTTCCTTCACTCCCTCCTCCCTTTTCTCTCCCCTCCCTACCTCCTCGGTCTCTGTCTTCTCTCCCACCTTTCTTTTGTCACTAATGTTTTATAGGGTACACTCCATGTGGTTGGCATTCTTCCCCCCAGGGAACTGATGTGCAATCTTTTGTTCTTCCAAGCTGTTTTTGTTTCCAAGAGACAAAATGCCTACTTTGTGCCATGTTCTCTTGTGTGTGACTAATGATAACAGAACAGTATGAGCTGTATATTTGTATTCTTAGAAAGCTTAAATTAGTTTCATTTTTAATATAACAATTATATTAGCATACATTGTTTGCTTCTAAAACAAAACATCTGAAAGCAAGTTAAATGGTTTAAATTACAGATGTCCATTGACTACTATGGCATTAGAAAATAAAGACTAGTAATTCTCCATCCAAACTGTGTCACTGTTTCTGTTACCTACATGTTTAGAAGATGACTTCCTTTGCCTTCTAAGAACAAAAGAATATCTGGGTGGGAAGAAAGAGCAAATGCTATTGATGAAGTTTTAGAATATAAGTGAGGTTCATTGGGGTGGAGTCCAGAGCTGATGACCAAGAAAGAATTCTTGGGACATCTTTGATGCAAAATGGTGGTTTATTAAAGCATGGGACAGGACCCGAGGGTAGAAAGAACTGCTGCCCCAGGGTTGTGAGGAGCGGCTGACTACATACTATAGGGTTGGGGGAGATAAGGAAAACGGAGGTTTCAGAAGAACTTTCATATGCTAAAGACGGCCTACAAGATACTGGAGGCCTTGAGGTCTTGCCATTGTCAGGTTAAGGTTGCTTTTCCCCACTAGCAAGGTATTAAAATCAGATGGGAGATTCCTGGAGGAATGGCACACCTGTCCCACCTAGGAGTAGAGGGTAGGGGAGTAGGAGTAGGGGGGAGGTTGCAGGATGTCAGCTTCCGCTTTGTCCTCAGCTTGCCTTCTGTTCCCTCATCACTATCAAGGCCAATCATGTGCACCTGTTCTCATTTCTGATATTTACTTTCTGTGTTGGTTCTCTCTCTTGACATTTTTGATATAGCAATTAATATTAGTCATAGGCTTTTAAAACTAAAGTTCTTGTCATAATTGAACTAACTTTTAATAAAACATTACTGAGTGGATGAATGAATGGATGAATAATGTTTGGGTAGATGAATGGTGGGTGGACAGATGGATGTATTTTGAGTAGATGGCTGGCCATCTAGATAGTAGATAGACAGATGAGGATGTTTAGGTGGATGGATGGGTAGATGGATGGATGGATGGTGGATGTAAGCTGACTCTTCTCATCAAATCAGATCATTTGAGGAACAGTACCATTAGGTTTGTTCATTGTCAGTCAAACGAGTCCCTGCCTTATGCAAGACATAAGGTGGGTGGATGCTTTGAAACAATATGTAGGAGATATGGTCTCAGCCCTCAAAAAAATTGCAATCTAATTCAGAAACAAGACGATATATAAATTTCAATACACTTTTAATTAAATGCAAAATTATGTGGTACAAACTGTTCAGAGAAAACTCAGGTAGAAAAGCAAAAAAGAATTCCAAGTAGAAAATGGAGTTTTCAGGGAAAGCCTTACAGAAGAGACCTAGTCTGAGCAAGAGTTTATAGGTCAGATTAAGTTTGGAGAAGTGGGGAGGAAGGGCCACTTCTAGGAAGTAACAAATGAAATTTGGTGGCACTAAGTCATTTCTCTTTTACTGATAGTTTCCCTCTGTTCAAGGGCTTTCAGTAGGAGGCATGATAACCTTGTCTTTTCTTTAATTATACACTCAGTCCCTAGCATAGTATCTTGCACAAATTAGGATCTCAACTGATATGCAGTGAATGAATGATGAACAAAATGAATGAAGAGCTATACCCAAAGTCCCTATCCAGGCTACGACCACTTGTTGGGATTCTCGGCATAAAATGAAGTTCAGCTACATCTTGGCTAGTATGGATTATATTTGGTTAAACTCTTCCTGCATTAAAGAACCCTGATTGCAAGTTTACAATATGGATTGATGATAGATTGATTAAGTAAAATTTGTTCTTTAGCAATAATGGAAAGAAATATTTTTTTGTATTTTTCCAAAAGGAATCTTTTCATATTTGAAATGAATAGAAAAAGGCTGAAGGGAAAAATAGAGCCATACTTTGACACAATCTTAATTAAATAACCTAACTCCTAGCTTTTTAGAAAAATTAAATCTAGTAATATTTTGCCCATGGATCGTTCTTCAAGAGGATAATGACAAATCACTCCACTGGCTTTAGCCTTGCAACCAGCAACGTGCAGTAATTTAATTAGCTGTTCTGCCATATCAGCAGTTTATAGACTGCAACTGACTACTCAGAACTAGACTGGCTACTCAGAACTAGAAAATTTGACTGGGAAGTGGTAGTTGCCCTAAAGGTTCTGGGCAGGAAGTAACGTAGGGAGTTTGTTAAAGATTTTAAGTATTCTTAAGTAGTTGAGCCCAAGATTCCCTAAAGTCCATCTGTTCTTGAAGTCCCTTTGGGAACCTTTAGCTCCAAGGCTAGAGAAAAAATAATAGAGAAAAAGGAAGGAATGTTATAGCCTCCAAGAAGATACCGCCTGCCTCAGGGCCTTTGCATTGACCATTCCTTCTGTTTAGAAGGCTCTGCTCACAGTAGCCCAGGCTTCCCTCACTTCTTCACTTCCCTCTGGCTTCTGTTCAAATGTCACCCCAACAGAAAGACTTTCCCAGGTCATCCTATCTATTTTGACATTCCCTCTTCTTCCTTTTCCCTCCTGACCACCTTTGCTCTCCATACCCCTAGACTCCCTTACTTTTTTTCCCATAGCACTTACTCACATGATATAAATATTTGTTTGCTATTGTGAGTTTCCTCACATGAAAATAGGTGGGATAAAAACCTTATCACTTGACAGTCATATTCAATGCTTAACCTTCACTCAAGGCTCCATACAAGGTGCCTGCCACATAGAAGGCACTAATAACTGCTTAAGGGTTAAGGGAATTAATTTATTGCATTTTTGCCTTGCATGGTTAATCCTTTTAAAGAGATAAGGTGAAAGGAGGGTTCTAATAGGACTTGTATAGCATTTCTTAAATACCTACTATATGTGAAGCCCTGGGTTAGTCACCTTACTTTCATTAGTCCATCCAATTTCACAATAATTTTGGGAAGTAGATTCCATTATACCCCTATTACAGGGGAGCAAACTGAGGTAGTCACTGCCTGCCACACAGAGGAATTATATTTAGAATCATCCCCTTAATAACCCATGTGTATTGAAAAAGAAACTACTTGAACAAGTGATGATAAGCTGACACATAAAGTACTCACTATGTGTTGGGCACTTTCCTGAGCATACTATATTGTGTTGCACATCATTAATTCATTTGATCCTCCCACAATGTTATGAAGTAGTTCCTGATATGATCTTTATCTTACAAATCAGGAAAATGAGCCAGAGAGAAGAATTTGTTCAATGTCACACATTCAAAGGAAATGTCAGTCTGGCTCCAGAGTCTTGTAGAAATGACATTAAAACAACAACAAAAAATGGAACCCCAAAGAAGAGAGATGCTCAGGACTAGAATCTGAGTTAGCTCCACAGATCCACAAGGACTCAGCAGGTCCTGTCAGAGGGGGGTTACAAAGACCCAGAGACTAGAGCATTACTTTTTCTTGAATAAGCTTACGCAATATTTACAGAAATATTGAAAAGAACATTAGAGGGGGAATCTCTTACCAAAGGGGATTTTTATACCTAATAATCACCAGATAAGTGAAAAAAGTCATGCTCCATGGAGCTAAAAACTCTTTCCCAAGGGGAATGGAAGAAGCAGTCCCCAAAATATAAAAAAAAAAAAACACAGACATGTAGGATAATCATCATGCTAAATAACATACATGACAAAAAACAAAAAAATCGCCCAGTCCCTTGCATTTAGCTGAAGAATTTTTTTTAATGAGGTTCTTTTACTTGCATCTAAGAGATTTCTTTTTCCGCTTAAACTGCTGAGAAAAGAGTGAGTCAAAAAGAAAAGTTAGTGGGAATGGAATTCAATAATATTTAGGGAGAAGTGAAATTAAATATTATTTGATGTCTCAATTCCTGGTTGGCCACAAATAAGTTCCTGGCAGGGAACTTACTTAGCTAAGCTTCAGGAAGCATGTTCAATGGGTTGTGATTCCACACACCCACTCACCCACATACATACATACATACAGGAGAAGGGTGGGGGGATAGATGGGAAAAGAAGGAAGTCTGAATTCTTTAGTAGCACCCAGCATGAAATACAGAGACTAGTTCAGACTGTGTCTGTATTCATGTCACTTTTCTTCAGCCAACTAGAATCGTAATAACTTAAATATAGTTATTTGTTGAGCACTTTCAATGAGCCCAGAACTATGTTAAGTGCTTTCTGATTATTCTATCATTTACATTCTCACAATCCCATGAAAGAGATGAAGAAATCGGGGCCCAGAAGGATGACCAAGGTGGATGACTACACCTTACAGCTGGTAACAGGTGCCCCTCAGAGGCACACTGTGGCAGATCCCACTCAAGATTCTGAGTTGTCAACCATGCCAGAGTAGTGGTCAAGAATCCTTTGGGAATAGCTTTAGGTCACTTCAAATCCCATTCCCAAACCTCACAGAATGAGGCCAGATGAGAAATGGCTCCTCAAAATGAAGAGGTAGATTCTTGCACCAGAATAGGCAATGCTGGGAGAAGTGACAAATCCATTCCAGCAGCTGTCATTTACACCTGTTATGGATTTGTTTAGTAGGTGACTGGCCCTGAAATGATTGAAGAATAGTCAAGGGACACCATCCAGATGGGATGACCTCCTGAGAGTCCTAGGCATGGCGGATCCATCTCAAGGCACAACAACCCTGAAGATAAGCCCCAGGCTGCTCAGTGATGCCCAAGGCCACTTCTGCACTGGGAGAAATGGTTTGTCACCTGACTTTTTAAGACTCACCAGAGATGTGATCTCAGAGGACACTGGGATAAGAAACATCAGGCAGGTCAGGGTCAGCTATAGATTCCTCCTTCCATTTCCCTTTGGGATAAATTCAAACATATTGTCGTAGGTTGGGATTCCCCAGAAACAAATCCTGAGCTGATCAGTAAGTACAAGTTGCTTATCTGGGAAGTGATCTCAAGAAAACCAGGAGAAAAAGTAAGAGAATGGAGCTAATGCAGAGTGTTCACAAGCAGTCCCACTGGGGTTCAATTTCGCTGAGGGCCTCAGGGGTCACTTAGATTGTGCCTCAAATTCAGGGTATTTATCTGTCCATCATTTTTTGAGACTGCTCCCAGGGGAAGCTTGCTGACATCTGCAAATGCTCAGGTGGCCAAAGAAAGCCCCAGGGGAAAGAATGACAGGTCAAAGCAGTCCAAAGCTATCTGGCTGGGGGTTGTGGGGATGGAACAGGCCCAAGGAAGTAGGCTGGGTGTCAAGAATGCCTGCCACATGGACAGAATACTACTTCTCTACTGTGGGAAAGGCAAGAGCCTGCATGTCAACAAGAAACTGTAGCAGCTACTTACCTCCAACCAATTGTTAGCCATGCAAGATGTGGACTCAGTCTTCAAGAGAAACTACAAATCTAAGGTTTATTGGAAACCTCTTGATTTTCAAATGTGTTGCTAATTAATTCAGAAATTTAAAAACTCTATGCAGGTTAAACAAAGCTCATCTGCTGGTCCCAGTTTATAGCTTCTGATACAATAGCTACCTGTCGCCTGACAAGATCTTTCTCACATCCCAGGGAAAACCCCAGCTTGAGAGAAGTTCCTGCATAGAGCACATCTCAGAGTTGTCTGATCTGTTGATACAAAGTTCTGTCAGCTTTGGTTGTCTCTTCCCCCAAGCCAACCAACTGTTTTGTGACTCTACCACATCCTGCAAATGAGCCCTCATCAGGGTTGGAAGTCTTAGATGAGGAGCTTCTGAAGGAATGAAGTTTTCCTACTCATTTTTCACCCATCACACAAAGATGGGAACTCTCAAGGGCAGTGGGACATCAGCTGGTACCTCATCTAGCTTGGATGCCAAGAAATCTGCTTTCACACCCTTTTGACACCTTTCTAAAAGAAGGGTCCAACAGTCACCACAGACAGTGGTAATATTTTCCAGATACCCACACACCATTACACACCTCTTTAAACTTCCAGAGAGGCTATGGTCAGGGAATGAGGGCCAGGCTTATTTACTCATTCAACAGATAATTACCAATGGCCACTGTGTGCCAGCGCTGTTCCAGGTACTAGGCTGAACAAGATGGACAAGATCTCTTCTCTCCTGGCACTTATATCCCATCCAGGGAAACACACACCCACATTGGAGAAGTTGAGAAAGCATCCCCATTAACTACCTATGGGACCTCCTTGACCAGAGGAGGATAATACCACCTGGCCTGCCCACCCACTTATCTGTGTCCAGGTCAGGTGACACAATGGGTGTGGAAGGAGTTGGGAAATTGAGGACAGTGAAAGCATGTTCAGCACTCACCTGGTCCATCCCCCCAGGCTCTCCCAGGTGGAGAAGAGCTATATACCTTCCAGTCACACAGGAGGAAGTAGTTAGGAAACCTCTCTAGTGTTTACCTAGAAGTTATACCTGGGTTGGACCACTGCTGTATCAACGTTTAGAATTCCCAAGAAAATAGACTCCCACCTATAAAGATTCACTGTTTCACAGCAAATTAGGGTATTTTACCCTAAGAATTCGTTTTGGGGAATCTACACCAGGCCTGTAGCCTTGTGTTTAGATGTTTCTTATAAAAGCAGGTTTAGTGAATATTAATGGTATTCAAAGATAGGAGAGTCTGGAAGTGTCTTCCGCATTTTATAGCTTGGAAAATTGCTGTCTGGAGGGAAGACCTGACTTGTCAAAGGCCACCCAGCTGTTGAGAGCAGAGCAGAACAGGACCAGGACTTAGTCCAAAGCACTCTCCCTAACAAATGACAAAAATGGCCTCCCGTGTGAATTTCTCTGACTCATTCAGTACATTCTTCCTGAGCACCTTTCAAGGCTGGGTCCTTGGGTCAGCACTCAGAACAAGAATTTTCTTAAAATAAGTTTCCCAGGGGCTTTGGCAGGAATTATGATTCCGGAACTCCAAAGAGGACACCTGTATTTGTAACAGGTGCCCCTGAGTTACTCTGAGAGGCAGACAAGCTGCAATGCCAGCCTCGCTGGCTTGGGGCATTGTTGTTATTGAAGCCGAGCATGACCATCTTAGAGCACACATTCCTGGGATCCGCTCCAGTGACAGTTTATAATCATTTAATTTTATTTCAAAAGCTTTCCTGGGTAACCCTGATGTACACCACGTGCCTGGGAACTCCTAACATCATAGGTAAGACCACTGCTACAGATTCAAATCCTAGCTCCCTAGTCACCGGCTTTGTCACCTGGGTTAAAGGCACTTCTCTGTAGCAAACCACAAGGAGAATGGCAATGGAACCTATCTCTGAGTGCTCTCGTGAAGATTAAATTAGATGGCTCATGTTGAGCCCTTAGCACAGTGTCCAGCACATGGGCACACAAGGAATGCTAGCTATTTTATTTTATGTAGTCTGGCAAACCTACACTTACCCAATAGCCTAAAACTCCATATGAAGCTACAGTTCCATGGTGTAATGAAGATAAGTAATGTTGGAAGAGAGTATGTAACCAAAGATTTTGTACTAAGAGAACAAATGCTAAGAGCTCTGTACATACAGACTTTCAATACTGAACAAAGAGAATGCATTCCACATTGCGAAAACTGCCCCTCCCTTCTCCACATCTGACCGACAGCCTTCCTGTGTGTCCCCCAAGTTAGGGATGTTACCTAGCACAACCATTCCAGGAAAGGAAGCATTTGGAGTTACCTTTACACACATATGGACATCTCAGAAAATCCTCAAATCTTTCAAGTTTACCCAAGAACATTGTTGAACTGACAGAGATGCTCTGAATCAGGCCACTTTTTTAGCAACTTCCCTAAGTAGGGGTTACCGAGAGCCATCCATTTTGGTGTTCTGCAAAGAGATTACCCCATTCCAGGGAATAAGACTATTTCAAAGGAGCTAAGAAAAAATAAACATACTTTTCCTGTATTAAAGCCTCTGCCTTCTTTGAAGTTCTCATTTTTAGAATATCTCCACTGATAAGGACAAATGCAATTTTCACCATCAGTGGATCTGAACAGACAATTACATTAAGGCAAATAAGACAGGGTGAGGCCAATGATGTAAATCACATTGTGTGCATCTAATGTGCAAACAAACCCTCAGATAAAAATGAACCTTCAAAAAGCAGTCAACAATTATTACTCTTTTTTTTTCCATCTAATCAGAATGCAATTTGCATAAACATTCCTCTGCTTACAACCTCCACAAAATCATTTGCTGGCAACGGAGGTCTGGGGAGAAGGTAGAATTCAGCCAATTTGCGAAAGATTTTTCCTTAGGAAACCACTCGACCCCCTGGGGAAGGGCTTACAGACAGCTAACAAAAAGAATGTCCTCACTACTACAGCATTTCAGGTCCACAAGGTTCTCTCATACCCGGTTCCCATTCGGTCCTCCCCACAACCCAGTGAGCTTGACAAGAGAGATCCTCTCTTATTTTTATAACGGAGATAAACCCAAGGTTAGGAGTGGTCTCACAGTAAGTGGCAGGACCAGCATTGGAGTCTTACTTTCCCCTGGACCAGGCTGGGGTTGTCTCTAAAGTCTTTGCTGAGGTGAGGAGTACTAGCCCATCCAGTAGATTCTCCCGGGCCTGATGCTGCTCTGACTCCTCAGTACAGAAGTGGACAATGCTGTAGAACAAAGCAAGGAACTCAGAAAGGCGCAGCAAAAACTGCACGCAGCATTGCTGAGATTTACATTTTTTGCAAGTGGCGTTTGAGCCAGCTAAGCGGGGGAAGCAAAAGGTCAAGCTCACAGAATAAACTCGTGTTGAGCTTTTGTGTTGCTGGAGAAAAGGAAAGAAATGATATTCAGGAAAAGAGTGTCAGGGAAACCACGGGGAGGGTAAGATGGAGCAAGGTGTGAATGCACAGGCAGAGAAAGGCAACAGCCTGCTCTTTAAAACCTCCTCAGTGCTTGGCATCAGAGAACAGAGACCCAGGCTGATATGCTTCTGAAAGGAAGCTGGCAGCTCATGGGGTATGATTTGCGGGCCTCAAAGGCATGGCAGTCCATGTTTGATGAAGACCTGAGGTGCTAGCCAATGTTGAGGTGCCAAAAGAATATAGACTCTCCACAGCCCACCCCACTGCTTGGCCTTTGACATCCTTCTGCATTCCCTGGCTGTTGACAGGGCTGGTGGAGGACAGATTTATTGCTTCTCTGTGGAAGAGGCAAGCATGGGACAGGGGGAGGAAGGGATTGGGGAAGAGGACTCCAGTCCCTGGGGAGATTTGGCTTCCCCAGAAAAACAAGAGAAAATCCAGGAAAGGGTTCAGCCAGAGCAACCTTGCTTTGCTGTTTTATGTGTCACCTCCAGCTAGGAAAATGAAGGGTACAGGGATGGCAAAATGGTATCTATCATTGCTGTGGGGAAACAACAGCTTGCAGAACACTGCCTATATACTTACTAAGGCCCTTTCCAGATCTGAGGTTCTAAGATTCTCCCTTTCCAGCAAAAGTGGGTCTGCTTCCTTCTTTAACCCAGTGTGTTCCTGAATTGGGAATTAATGGATCACCAGGGGTTTTACATGGTACTTGGAAAGCATTGTTTAACAACTATGCATTTATTTTAAAGTGGTATCCCATGTTTATAGCAACTGACACTGGGTTCACATTTATGATAATGATACGAAATGTCTTTATAAAGTCAATTTATTTACACTTTTAAAAAGTGAGTCACTTTCTTTATTCAGTAATTGTTAAGTAACAGCATGTGTTGGACATGGAGATGGCAAAAAGCATGCAGTCTGATTCCCAGCAGCTGGGGACTTGCTATGCTGATCCTGTCGTGCTCAGCACAGGGGTGTTAGCTAGTGGAGTGTCCAGCAGGCCACAAAGACCCATTGAGAGTCCTAGACCAAGTCAGTGTGAAGCAGTAGCCACCGTGTGAGAATTCACGACTGGCCATTGCATGCCTCCCATCCCAGGGGCAAGGGACAAGCTAAAGACACAAGTCACAAGATGAGATAGCTAAGTCAAAGATCCTGCCCACAAAGGGTAGAGTAGCGGTACACAGTAAGGGAAAAAAATGGACACCAACTTTTTGTGCACTTGTGTCCAACACAACTCTTCCTTCGAGTCAGGCTGGTCTAGCACTGTCCCATAACTGTGCATTAACTTTCATCCCCTTTGTGTTTTTCTTGCCAGAACTGACCTCTGTTTTCCTCTCTATCTTTTGGAACTTGTGTTCTACCTTCTTCCTGAAGATTTCTTTGGTCATTCCAATATTATAAATATTTTGGAGCTTCCTTTTACCATTTTCCATGCACTTACCCCTATTGCTTCAACCCAACCTGCTTTCCCCCTAGCAGGAAATTCACACCACTGATGATGTATGGGATGATTTAAAAGTAAACTGACTCATCCTTAAAAATAACATTAAATCACAGAGTGAGGAAGTCACTTTTTTTTTCCTTCTATGCAGTGCTTCTGATTAAGTCAAAAAGAAAATCTCGGTTTGGTACTAATATGTCTTTAACTGTACTTGCTAATCTCCCTTTTTAACAGAGAAGGAATTTTGGATGAGAATCTTCATCATGCATTAATATCCATCTAGAATTTAATGACATTATTTTGTTTTTCTTGTACCTGTTTTTAATTAAAGCAAAGTTATTCTGCTTTTTTGCTTGGCATCCTGATTTTTAAATCGATGTATTTAAACAAAAATCTAATTGACTTAAAGAATATATTATGTGGTAGCACATAACAATGCTTTTATACATAAGGTACCATGTGCCCTCTGCCTTGCAAATATGTGCTGTGGGTATTTCCAGCCCCTCTGACTTTGGGCTTGGCCATGTGGCTTGGTTTAGCCAATGGAATGTGAGCAGACACAAAGAGGCAGAGGTTTTAAACATGTTCACACTTCTTGGCTTGGCTTCTTACACTTCTGCCACCTGCAATGATAAAGAGCATGTCCTAGAAAAAGAGACATGAGGAATAGACCTCGCCAACTGCATCCTGTAGCAAAATTGCCCCAGGTAACACCTCTACTCATGAGCAAGGAAATTAAATATTATTGTGAGCTACTGAGATTTGGCAGTTTGTTACACAACCTTGTAGCAGGAAACTGGCTCTCTGTGAAATCACTGACCACGTGGGAGCATGCGGGACCCAACCTTACTGTGGTTGATCAGGAAAGGAGGTGTTGATAACTCAGATGAACAAGTAAGAGCTGGTCAAGGTAAAGTGGAATGAGGGTAGGGGGGATTCCTGGTGGAGGCAGCAAATGCACTGAAAGGAGGGAATGCAGCAGGCTTGAAACACACCCATTGTTTGCTTTAGCTGGAGCATGGACTGCAGGACATTTTCATCCATTTCTCTGGGCAATCTCAGTTCTGTAACTTCCTTTACCATTTTTGTGCTGACTTCTAAAATACATCTCCAACTCAGACTTCTCTCAAGCTTCAGCATCTCTTCTACAACTGCCATCTTAATGGAGCTTTCATAGACGACATGTCCTAAGCTTTCTTTCTCAGTCCCCTTAAACCTGCCCTCTTACTGTGCTTCTGATCTCACCAATAACCATCCCCGCCAGGGGCCCAGGCCAGAAAGCTTAACCTCATGCAACTCACCTCTCATGCAACTCACACCCAATAGATGATGAGGCTCTGTTAAGCATATATCTTTATCTCCCAAATTTACTCCTGATTTTCCACACCTCTTTCCACTGCAAATCATCATATCATTGGTGGGCATTTTTACTTTTTTTCTGATTGTTCAAGGTTTCTGATGGCTACATTTTATCAAATTGAGTAATTTTCTTTCTACTCCTAGCTTACTATGAGAGTTTTCTTTTTTTAAAGACACGGGTGTTGATTTTATAAATTGTTTTTTTTTTTCCTGAATTGATTGATCACACAGTGTTTATTCTTTAGTCAGTTACTAAAGTAGATGTCCTGAGGCATTCATCAACCGTACTTGGTCATGATGTAACATTCCTTTAACTCAATGCTTAATTTCATGGAGGGGTGGGTTCTATTACCATTCCCACATTGATTTCTCCTAGCCAACATTTCCAACTCAGACTTTTTGCATCTATGTTCATGATTGATATTGACTTATGTCATTCATTCTTTGTAAGATTATATAATATTACATGAAATATTTTAATAATACTATAATATCAGCAATAAGTTAGAACCCTTTACATCATTTTCTATAATCCTGAAAGTGTATGTATATGGATAATGGTCACTACATATACATAAAAATGGATAATGGAAATTATCCATTCCTTAATGATTTAGTAGAATTCACTTATAAAATTAATTGGATCTAATATATTTCTAGGGTTAAATCTCTCATTGCTTTTCCAATTTCTTGCATGATTATTGGTTTTCTCAGGTATTTTTTTTAAATCTCTACTCAATATGATTTTATTAAAGTTTAGTTATTTTCTATCTCATTAATAGAAACTAATTTTTACCAATTTTATTTAGGCTTTTAACTTTGTTGGTTTATTTGTTATTTTTTCTAGCTTCCTATGTTAAAGATGACTTCATTAACTTTCAATATTTCTCAGCTTCCAGTGTATGCTCTCAAAGCTATACATTTTCCTGTAAGTCCTATAGACCATCTCCCATTGGTTTTGATTTGTAGTTGTTTTATCGTCATTCATTAGAAATGGCTTAGAGACAATCTGTCTATCTTCTATGGCAAACCATTTCTCATTGTTTTTTGGCTACTTTTGGATATGCAATGGACAAGACATTTTAAGTTTCCTGTTGTAATTTTAATTAGGATTTTATAATTCAGAATTTTTAGTTTAATTGGGAAAAATTCCTATTAGATTTTCTAAGAATGTAGTATGTATCTCCATTTGTCTAGATCTTCTTTTATTCCCATCAGTGAATTTTAGCATTTCTCTTACATAAGTCTTGGGCATCTTTGGTTTCTTCTTGCTATTGTGAAGGGGATCCTTTCTCCTTTATGGTTTCTAATTGGTTATTAATGATACAAGGATAACTAACAATTTTGGGGATGCTTGTATTTGACCATATTACTAAACCCTTCTGAGAATTAATAGTTATTCGGCTTATCCTCTTGCATTTTCTGTCAGAGAAAAGGCAATCAAAGCATCTGCAAACTATTGCTCAAAGTAACCGCTCAATAAATATTTGTTGAATGACTATTTGTTGACTTTCTGAGCTTGTCTTCCAGGAAGTATAGTCAATCTTATGCAATTTGGATGTCCTTTAAGAACCTTGCCCTATAGGAACCTTTCAACTTTTCTAAATACACTTTGAATTTTCTTCACAAATTCTTTGTACCTCTATGATTTATTTTAGCACATCACATAAGCTATTCCCTGATCTTAAATAATTTAGAAGAATCAGAATGTAAAGAATTCATACAGCATTCTCACAAATACTAGGGCCTCAGTGATGAATACTCCCGTATTTCTGAAAGACCTTCTATATCATATCTGAGCATCAAAAGTGGGAGTATCTCTATTCTTCCTCATTGCAAAAGAATATTGTGGGAAAATGTCCTGTCTCCTCTCAGAAAGCACAGACTGACCTTTTGTCTCTACATGCTCTTTCACACACAGACTCTTTCCACAGAGAAGGAGCAGAAAAAAGAAATGCTGAAACTTGCCTTTGTGGTAACACCAATCCAGGAAGACTTGAAAGAATTGAAAAATACAAACTGTCCTCCAAGAGACAAATTTGCTTTTTCTATATTTGATTTAAGCAATCCAAACTTAAAAAAAAAAATCAATGAGGGATAGGGAGGAGAAAGGAGTCAGGAAAATGAGCCCTTTGAAAATTCCTCTAGAGAACCAACTGAAGTCTATTAATATTAACACAAGGCACCTCTACCCTTGTATGCATTTGGAGATTCATGGGCTGGCTCTCGGGAACCCTGCTGTGCATGGTTCTTTTTGAATGTTAGGAATAAAACCCACGCCTCTGAGTGAGGCAGAAAAATGTCCATTTTCCTTTATGTACACACTTTCATAGGAAGCTGCCTGAGGCATAGAAAAGAAGAAGGAAAATAATGAGAATTTTTAACCTCAGGTTGTTTCTTGACAAGGAAAATCCTTATTTAAGAATTTTACAAGGTGAAGAATGAATAGGAGACAATGAAATAAAGCTGAAATTCATCTCAGAAAATTGTTTCTTCCTGAGATGGACTCAATTACTGATCCTGCTTGGTGACTTACAAACACTTGTACCCAAAGCAGTACAGTGAAAGCAGCATGGAACATAGGGTAACAGACAGAAAATGACTGGAGGGAAGGAAGACTTTAAAAAATTGGAAGAAAGAAGAGTAAGTGCTTCTGCCATTCCTTAGATACATACGGTTGCTTAGTAAGAATTCAGACTTGACCTAGAACACAAACATATTCTTACCACTAGGCATCCAGACACTTGGCCACACTACTCTACCTTGAGTAATCTGAACAAGCCCACTTGTTTGCCTGTCTCCCATTGTCTCATAATCTGCTAACCCCTACCAGTCTTTACCGTCAGCTGAGATGTCTCTTGCTCCAGGAATTCCTTCCTAATATTCCAGATCTCATGACTCCTTCTATTATAGCACCTATCACACATGGTTATAATTGCCCATTTAGTCATCTGTCTTTTCCCCATAGACTCTATGTCCACAACATTGAATATTGCTCACCAGACACAGTGCCTGATCCATGCTAAGAGCTCAATAAATATTTTTTGAATGAATGAACAAGGTGTAGACCAGAACAACATTTCTGGAAGCAGTAAGTCACCCTCACGTCCTAGGGCTGCATTTCTGTTAGAAATGAAAGCATTTTCAAGGTTGAATATATTCCTGGAGTCACATTTAATTGGCCAGCATCCTGAACACTAAATCATTTAGTTCCAGGAGGAAGATTTTTTTTTCCTCCCTCAGCAAACATTTCCTAAAGAAAAGCAGATGAGGTGACTGTTGGAAGAAAATGAAACATTACCATGGAGTGTACAAAGACGTCCAAACACTGCCAAAGATGTCCCACGAGTTTGCCCACTCAGGGAATATCTATAAATATTTCCTCGGTTAGGCTATTAAGAAAAAATCATCTTGAAAACATCTTCTAAATGTTAAGTCACAAATGTTTTCTAATAATTCATTGCCCTTCTTTCCTCTCCTTTTAACATAATTGGGTGTCCTTCATTTTAGGACTGCATGGGAAATCTTTGGCCTTCCTTACCATTTTCTGTGAGAAAAGGCAAACTTACACAGTCAAGCTTTAGAGTTCGGTCAAAACAATCTTGACCTCTTAAATGAGGTATATTATTTTGCTAGGGCTGCCGTAACAAAGGGCCTCAGACTGGGTGGCTTAAACTGAAGAAATATATTTCCTCACAATCGTGGATGGTAGAACACTGAGACCAAGGTGTCAGCAAGCTGGTTTCTTCTGAAGCCTCTCTCCTGAGCTTGCAGGTGACCACCTTTCCCCTGTGTCTTCACACGGTCTTCCCTCTGCGCATGTCCACATCCAAATTTTCTCTTATTTTAAGGACAACAGTCATATTGGAATAGAAACCATCCCAATGATGTAAACCTAAATATCCTTTTAAAGACTTTATGTTCCAGTATAGTCACTTTCTGAGCTATTGGGGGTTAGAATTTCAACATATGAATTGGAGGGCGTGGGGAGACACACTTTAGACCATAACATCAGGATAGAGTTATTTCCTCAGATGTTTTGGGCAGAAATGGAAAATGCAGGACCATGAACTCATTTCTTCAAGAGTAAAAAGGGAAATGGAACCTGTGATCTCCAGTGGAAAGTCCCAAAGTGGGAAAAAGCAGTGATTTGATGCTTTCATGGTTTAAATTTCCCCCTCCCCATCAGAGTAGGAATAAGATAACCCAGATTTTGTTGAATTTCTATTTTGGATTCCCCTTTCCTTTCCATTTCCAAAGTGCCAGGAGGCTGAAGACAAAGGGTAAAGTTGTCAGAGATGGGTGAGGGGTGACTCCTTCCAGTCTGTTCCTCATGATGAAGACACTTGATATGAGTGCATCACTTTCCTCCAGGATTCAGGGTAAGAGTGAGGGGTTGTTTCTCTCTAAAGGAGAGAAGGCAGAATGAAAAGTGACTTTTGGAGGTTGCAAATCACATCTGCCCTGACTTTGATTAAACACACTGCTTACTGTTTTTAGGAGATAAACAGTGTTTAATAAGATAGCCTAAACATGCCATCACTCTTCACCCAGACATGGAGATTTTTCTGAACAGATGGGAAAGCAGGCTGTCAAGAACATCACTTAGCCTCATTTGACAACAGCAGAAGACTTGCAAAGAAATGTCAGCAATGCCCAGAACATAACCCTGCAGTGGAGGCCTCTGAGTGTTCCTTGTGCCCTGTCTCATGTCTGCCTTACATGTTCAGAACACTCTGGTTTTCCCTTGGGGGAAATCTCTGGTGTTCCTGCTCCTGAGAAATTGCCATAGTTTCTGTCTTTTCCAAATCTTTTTTCATAATTGCCTTAGGTTCTCTGAGCTATTTACATCACCCACCCAGACTTCTCTCTCAAACTCCACTCATATATCCAACACCTGCACTCAAATAGTTAGCAGACACCTCAAACTCCAATCTAACTCCTGATCTTCCTCCTAAACTTGCTTTAGGCACAGTCTTCTTCATCTCATTGGATAGAAACTTCATTCTTCCGGTTACCCAGGCCAACAACCTTGGAGCCATCTCTGACTCTTGTCTTTCTCTCACTTTCCACATGCAATGTAGAAACATCTTGGTGTATATTTGAAGTATATTCAGAATACAGCTCCTCACCACCTCTTGGCCACCATCGTCTCTTGGAGAATTTAGTGCAACTGCCTCATAATTGGCCTTCTTGCTTCTACAGTCTATTCTACCAGAGTATGTCTTCCAAAATGAAATTCAGAGTATGTCACTCCTCTCTCCTCTAGGCTCACCATTAACTCAGAGTAAAATCCAAAGTCCATACCATGGCCAATAAGAGCCCACATAATTTGAGGCCCCTTTTTATCTCTCCAGCTTCCTCTATTGCCTCTCCTCAACTCGTTCTACTCCTGCACATGGCCCTGTTTGTAGCTCTTGGAACACACCAGGTGTGTGTCTGCCTTTGAGAACTCTAACTGGCATGGCTGAACCTTCACCAACTTCAAGTTTCCCCTTCTCAATGAGGCCTGCCCTAATCACCCTGTTAAAAATGCCACCTCTGCGCCTGGATGGCTCAGTGGGTTAAACCTCTGCCTTCGGCTCAGGTCATGATCTCAGGGTCCTGGGATTGAGCCCCACATCAGGCTCCCTCCTCTTTCTCTGTGTGCCTGCCTGTCTGCCTACTTGTGATCTCTCTCTGTGTCAAATGAATAAATAAAATCTTAAAAAAACAAAAAAACAAAAAACTACAATATTTTTTTTAAAAATGCCACCTCTGGGGGTGCCTGGGTGGCTCAGTGGGTTAAAGACTCTGCCTTCGGCTCAGGGTCCTAAGATTGAGCCCTGAGTCAGGCTCTCTGCTCAGCAGGGAGCCTGCTTCCTCTTTTCTCTCTGCCTGCCTCTCTGCCTACTTGTAGTCTCACTCTCTCTGTCAAATAAATAAATAAAATCTTTTTNTGCCTGCCTCTCTGCCTACTTGTAGTCTCACTCTCTCTGTCAAATAAATAAATAAAATCTTTTTAAAAAATGCCACCTCTGGCACTCTTGCCTTGCTCTACTTCTATTTGTTTTATATTACATATTCCTTCTCATATATCCTGTAACTTACTTATTCTTCCTTATTGTTTACTGTCTGTCTGCCCAAAAACCCTTTCCCTTCCCCAGCAAGTGACTAAGTTCTACAAGCTCAGGGATCTTTGCATGTTTTTCTTCTCTGAAATATCCCAACCCCTAGAATAATACCTGGCATATATTAGGTGCTTAAAGTTTGTCAATGAATAATAATAAAGCACATATCCTTCCAATGAACCCCTTTTAATTGAGTCTAGCCCAAGTCTATTACTGATGCTTGCAAGCAGAGCAGTACAGCAGAGAGAATGCCTTGCTCTGAACACCACGGCCCCAAAAGAAAGCATGTTATATTTTTCTGTGTCTAAGAAAAAGGATCAAAACCAGAAAGAAACAGAAAAGATACATATTCTGCTTGTCTCTATAGTGAATTCAGCTCTAACCTGAGCAATTGGTCCTTTCTGCCTTCCATGTTGGTAAAAATCAGTGGAAAAGTCACTGGACTTGGAGCCAGGAAACTCAGCAGAGTGCCTTGACCCTGCTGTTTATGAATGATGTGATCTTGGGCATCACTCAACCTCTTTGGACTTCTTATTTTGTTTTGTTTTGTTTTTCCTGTATGGCAGAGCTAATAATCCCTATGCCTCAGGGTTGTTGCAAAGATTAAATGAGATAATGAATGTGACTCAGTCAACACAGGTCCTGCAACTGGGAGGAAGCTCCCTACAGTCAGAGCATCTCAGCATTGTAAGTAAGAGCATGAGCTCTGGGGCAGACAAATCAGTTCAAATCCCACCCCCACCACTTACTACGATGAACCCTGGGCGCATGACCTGGGTGCTCTGAGCCTCTATTGTCTCACCCTTAAAATGGGATAATCAAAGCAGCCTGCCTCAGAGAATGAACAGAGGAGTCACTGATTCATGCCCAGCAAGTGCTGAGCACAGCACCTGACACATGCAAAGAACTCAATAAATACTTGTTGTTGTTATCTCTGGGGCTCAGTAAAGGTTGGTTTTCCCTCCTGTGATCAGAGCTTTGGCACATGAGCCAGATCATTAATTTCTTTTTTTCTCCTTTGATGCCAACGATGACACAAAACTTGCCCCCAACAACTTGGCTCCCCTAGAATATTTTGATGGGATAACAAAAAATGTGTTTCTTGTGCTTTCTACAGCTTCAGTGCTATGACTTCCGGCCTGGAACTGTCAAAATAAGCCTGAACCATAGGCTTTATGCCAAGTCCTCTTTGAGAGGGAGAGAGTTAGCATTCAGTCCTTCCTTTCTCCCTCCACTGCCCCCACCTCCACCCAACCCAATTCGTCTGCCGCAGCACACTGTGTCGGTCGTGCTTGAGAGGGCTGGTCAAACAAGGGTTTATTTTAGCTCTGTTGGCAGAGCACAGGGTAGTGCGTGGAGAAGGCGCATGGATAGAGGCACGTGACGATGGTTCAGAAATGCCTGGGAGATGCCATTTGGCTGCACCAGGGTGTTGGAGCCAAAGGTCGTGGATGCTGTGCCCTCGAGGCTGACTTGGAGTCACAGCTTATGAAACTCTGCATGTTAATGAGGAATCAGAGCAGCTAAGGACAGACAAGGATACCTGTCCACATTGGAGTAGGTCTTCCAGGGTGATAAGAGTTGCCAGGGGCAGCACTTGGCTGCCAAACCTTGTTGCCACATCAGAGCTCTTTGTCACTTCAGATTGTGACATGAGTCCTATAGNCTTCCAGGGTGATAAGAGTTGCCAGGGGCAGCACTTGGCTGCCAAACCTTGTTGCCACATCATCAGAGCTCTTTGTCACTTCAGATTGTGACATGAGTCCTATAGAACAGATACCCTCCTGCTACCTAAGGTCTCAGAGTCGGGAATCTATAAAACCAATTTCACCTGAAGCTCATACGAACACACCATTTCCACAGCCTCTGGCCCCCTGTTCCGACCAGGAAGCCTAGGCGATCGTAGGTTCACCCTCCACATGAACAAATTGTACCCCTCAAAAGACCACTGTATTTTAACCATCAATTATCAGATACACAAATGCAGACCTGTGGATGACATGGAAATCACTCATTCAAATCTCCAGCAAGCATGTACATTTAGAAATAACTCATTGTTGGAGGGTATGTGCTATGGTGAGTGCTGTGAATTGTGTAAGACTGATGACTCACAGACCTGTACCCCTGAAACAAATACTACATAATATGTTAATTTAAAAAAATTTAAAAGAAAAAAAATAACTCATTGTCTTCCTGAGGTCCTCTTCCTCACTTGCACAGGTTTATATTGGTCAGGACTCTTGGCTGCAGATGACAGAAACCCAAATGAAATTGGTGAAGCAGGGAAGGGGACATAGTGGTCCCTGTGACTGAGAAGTTAGTGGTGTTCCAGCCTCAGGCATAGCTGAATCAAAATGTCCCCAAACCACTCCCAGACATTGGTTTCTCTATTTATTCCATGTTACAAGGATGAATCCCAGAAGCTCCCCTTCCCAGGTTTACATCCTACTGGTAGAGCCTCCCCAAAAGAGATGTTTTCTTTGCTAATATTTCTAGCAAAATTCTCAGCAAGGGATGGCCGTGGCTCTGATTGGTCCTTCTTGGGTGACATGTTAGCACAGCTGAGGCTAGGGGCACATAATATTCTCACACAAACTCCATTTTAATAGCTGCTATTAATTGTCTACTGTGTGCCAAGACTTGAACACATTATCTCTTTATCAGTCTACTTTCAGATGATGAAACATAATGAAGGAGGTTAAATCACTTGCCCAATGTCACATCTTGAAAATAGAGAAACCAAAATTTGGCCCAGTTCTTCTGAACTCCTTAGAGCACCAATCTCTTTGCTGTTATGGAACAAGTGAACTTGCTCATAGAATATGCATCCATTCTACAAACAATTATTAGGCACCGACTGTGTGCCAGGCACTGAGCTAAGATACTAGCTATGACTGGAAGATCATGAGGGCATTTCAGCACTTCACGTACCCGCTTCCTTAAACCTTACATGGGCCCTTTCTGGAAAGTGACCTGGTAGTGCTAGGAAGAGACAAGCCTTATCAGGTACTCCTGCGTAGTACAACTTCCCCCAAAGGAGACTAAATCGCAGTTCACAACTACTGCTCTACCGNTCACAATCGTGGATGGTAGAACACTGAGACCAAGGTGTCAGCAAGCTGGTTTCTTCTGAAGCCTCTCTCCTGAGCTTGCAGGTGACCACCTTTCCCCTGTGTCTTCACACGGTCTTCCCTCTGCGCATGTCCACATCCAAATTTTCTCTTATTTTAAGGACAACAGTCATATTGGAATAGAAACCATCCCAATGATGTAAACCTAAATATCCTTTTAAAGACTTTATGTTCCAGTATAGTCACTTTCTGAGCTATTGGGGGTTAGAATTTCAACATATGAATTGGAGGGCGTGGGGAGACACACTTTAGACCATAACATCAGGATAGAGTTATTTCCTCAGATGTTTTGGGCAGAAATGGAAAATGCAGGACCATGAACTCATTTCTTCAAGAGTAAAAAGGGAAATGGAACCTGTGATCTCCAGTGGAAAGTCCCAAAGTGGGAAAAAGCAGTGATTTGATGCTTTCATGGTTTAAATTTCCCCCTCCCCATCAGAGTAGGAATAAGATAACCCAGATTTTGTTGAATTTCTATTTTGGATTCCCCTTTCCTTTCCATTTCCAAAGTGCCAGGAGGCTGAAGACAAAGGGTAAAGTTGTCAGAGATGGGTGAGGGGTGACTCCTTCCAGTCTGTTCCTCATGATGAAGACACTTGATATGAGTGCATCACTTTCCTCCAGGATTCAGGGTAAGAGTGAGGGGTTGTTTCTCTCTAAAGGAGAGAAGGCAGAATGAAAAGTGACTTTTGGAGGTTGCAAATCACATCTGCCCTGACTTTGATTAAACACACTGCTTACTGTTTTTAGGAGATAAACAGTGTTTAATAAGATAGCCTAAACATGCCATCACTCTTCACCCAGACATGGAGATTTTTCTGAACAGATGGGAAAGCAGGCTGTCAAGAACATCACTTAGCCTCATTTGACAACAGCAGAAGACTTGCAAAGAAATGTCAGCAATGCCCAGAACATAACCCTGCAGTGGAGGCCTCTGAGTGTTCCTTGTGCCCTGTCTCATGTCTGCCTTACATGTTCAGAACACTCTGGTTTTCCCTTGGGGGAAATCTCTGGTGTTCCTGCTCCTGAGAAATTGCCATAGTTTCTGTCTTTTCCAAATCTTTTTTCATAATTGCCTTAGGTTCTCTGAGCTATTTACATCACCCACCCAGACTTCTCTCTCAAACTCCACTCATATATCCAACACCTGCACTCAAATAGTTAGCAGACACCTCAAACTCCAATCTAACTCCTGATCTTCCTCCTAAACTTGCTTTAGGCACAGTCTTCTTCATCTCATTGGATAGAAACTTCATTCTTCCGGTTACCCAGGCCAACAACCTTGGAGCCATCTCTGACTCTTGTCTTTCTCTCACTTTCCACATGCAATGTAGAAACATCTTGGTGTATATTTGAAGTATATTCAGAATACAGCTCCTCACCACCTCTTGGCCACCATCGTCTCTTGGAGAATTTAGTGCAACTGCCTCATAATTGGCCTTCTTGCTTCTACAGTCTATTCTACCAGAGTATGTCTTCCAAAATGAAATTCAGAGTATGTCACTCCTCTCTCCTCTAGGCTCACCATTAACTCAGAGTAAAATCCAAAGTCCATACCATGGCCAATAAGAGCCCACATAATTTGAGGCCCCTTTTTATCTCTCCAGCTTCCTCTATTGCCTCTCCTCAACTCGTTCTACTCCTGCACATGGCCCTGTTTGTAGCTCTTGGAACACACCAGGTGTGTGTCTGCCTTTGAGAACTCTAACTGGCATGGCTGAACCTTCACCAACTTCAAGTTTCCCCTTCTCAATGAGGCCTGCCCTAATCACCCTGTTAAAAATGCCACCTCTGCGCCTGGATGGCTCAGTGGGTTAAAGCCTCTGCCTTCGGCTCAGGTCATGATCTCAGGGTCCTGGGATTGAGCCCCACATCAGGCTCCCTCCTCTTTCTCTGTGTGCCTGCCTGTCTGCCTACTTGTGATCTCTCTCTGTGTCAAATGAATAAATAAAATCTTAAAAAAACAAAAAAACAAAAAACTACAATATTTTTTTTAAAAATGCCACCTCTGGGGGTGCCTGGGTGGCTCAGTGGGTTAAAGACTCTGCCTTCGGCTCAGGGTCCTAAGATTGAGCCCTGAGTCAGGCTCTCTGCTCAGCAGGGAGCCTGCTTCCTCTTTTCTCTCTGCCTGCCTCTCTGCCTACTTGTAGTCTCACTCTCTCTGTCAAATAAATAAATAAAATCTTTTTAAAAAATGCCACCTCTGGCACTCTTGCCTTGCTCTACTTCTATTTGTTTTATATTACATATTCCTTCTCATATATCCTGTAACTTACTTATTCTTCCTTATTGTTTACTGTCTGTCTGCCCAAAAACCCTTTCCCTTCCCCAGCAAGTGACTAAGTTCTACAAGCTCAGGGATCTTTGCATGTTTTTCTTCTCTGAAATATCCCAACCCCTAGAATAATACCTGGCATATATTAGGTGCTTAAAGTTTGTCAATGAATAATAATAAAGCACATATCCTTCCAATGAACCCCTTTTAATTGAGTCTAGCCCAAGTCTATTACTGTTGCTTGCAAGCAGAGCAGTACAGCAGAGAGAATGCCTTGCTCTGAACACCACGGCCCCAAAAGAAAGCATGTTATATTTTTCTGTGTCTAAGAAAAAGGATCAAAACCAGAAAGAAACAGAAAAGATACATATTCTGCTTGTCTCTATAGTGAATTCAGCTCTAACCTGAGCAATTGGTCCTTTCTGCCTTCCATGTTGGTAAAAATCAGTGGAAAAGTCACTGGACTTGGAGCCAGGAAACTCAGCAGAGTGCCTTGACCCTGCTGTTTATGAATGATGTGATCTTGGGCATCACTCAACCTCTTTGGACTTCTTATTTTGTTTTGTTTTGTTTTTCCTGTATGGCAGAGCTAATAATCCCTATGCCTCAGGGTTGTTGCAAAGATTAAATGAGATAATGAATGTGACTCAGTCAACACAGGTCCTGCAACTGGGAGGAAGCTCCCTACAGTCAGAGCATCTCAGCATTGTAAGTAAGAGCATGAGCTCTGGGGCAGACAAATCAGTTCAAATCCCACCCCCACCACTTACTACGATGAACCCTGGGCGCATGACCTGGGTGCTCTGAGCCTCTATTGTCTCACCCTTAAAATGGGATAATCAAAGCAGCCTGCCTCAGAGAATGAACAGAGGAGTCACTGATTCATGCCCAGCAAGTGCTGAGCACAGCACCTGACACATGCAAAGAACTCAATAAATACTTGTTGTTATCTCTGGGGCTCAGTAAAGGTTGGTTTTCCCTCCTGTGATCAGAGCTTTGGCACATGAGCCAGATCATTAATTTCTTTTTTTCTCCTTTGATGCCAACGATGACACAAAACTTGCCCCCAACAACTTGGCTCCCCTAGAATATTTTGATGGGATAACAAAAAATGTGTTTCTTGTGCTTTCTACAGCTTCAGTGCTATGACTTCCGGCCTGGAACTGTCAAAATAAGCCTGAACCATAGGCTTTATGCCAAGTCCTCTTTGAGAGGGAGAGAGTTAGCATTCAGTCCTTCCTTTCTCCCTCCACTGCCCCCACCTCCACCCAACCCAATTCGTCTGCCGCAGCACACTGTGTCGGTCGTGCTTGAGAGGGCTGGTCAAACAAGGGTTTATTTTAGCTCTGTTGGCAGAGCACAGGGTAGTGCGTGGAGAAGGCGCATGGATAGAGGCACGTGACGATGGTTCAGAAATGCCTGGGAGATGCCATTTGGCTGCACCAGGGTGTTGGAGCCAAAGGTCGTGGATGCTGTGCCCTCGAGGCTGACTTGGAGTCACAGCTTATGAAACTCTGCATGTTAATGAGGAATCAGAGCAGCTAAGGACAGACAAGGATACCTGTCCACATTGGAGTAGGTCTTCCAGGGTGATAAGAGTTGCCAGGGGCAGCACTTGGCTGCCAAACCTTGTTGCCACATCAGAGCTCTTTGTCACTTCAGATTGTGACATGAGTCCTATAGAACAGATACCCTCCTGCTACCTAAGGTCTCAGAGTCGGGAATCTATAAAACCAATTTCACCTGAAGCTCATACGAACACACCATTTCCACAGCCTCTGGCCCCCTGTTCCGACCAGGAAGCCTAGGCGATCGTAGGTTCACCCTCCACATGAACAAATTGTACCCCTCAAAAGACCACTGTATTTTAACCATAAATTATCAGATACACAAATGCAGACCTGTGGATGACATGGAAATCACTCATTCAAATCTCCAGCAAGCATGTACATTTAGAAATAACTCATTGTTGGAGGGTATGTGCTATGGTGAGTGCTGTGAATTGTGTAAGACTGATGACTCACAGACCTGTACCCCTGAAACAAATACTACATAATATGTTAATTTAAAAAAATTTAAAAGAAAAAAAAATAACTCATTGTCTTCCTGAGGTCCCCTTCCTCACTTGCACAGGTTTATATTGGTCAGGACTCTTGGCTGCAGATGACAGAAACCCAAATGAAATTGGTGAAGCAGGGAAGGGGACATAGTGGTCCCTGTGACTGAGAAGTTAGTGGTGTTCCAGCCTCAGGCATAGCTGAATCAAAATGTCCCCAAACCACTCCCAGACATTGGTTTCTCTATTTATTCCATGTTACAAGGATGAATCCCAGAAGCTCCCCTTCCCAGGTTTACATCCTACTGGTAGAGCCTCCCCAAAAGAGATGTTTTCTTTGCTAATATTTCTAGCAAAATTCTCAGCAAGGGATGGCCGTGGCTCTGATTGGTCCTTCTTGGGTGACATGTTAGCACAGCTGAGGCTAGGGGCACATAATATTCTCACACAAACTCCATTTTAATAGCTGCTATTAATTGTCTACTGTGTGCCAAGACTTGAACACATTATCTCTTTATCAGTCTACTTTCAGATGATGAAACATAATGAAGGAGGTTAAATCACTTGCCCAATGTCACATCTTGAAAATAGAGAAACCAAAATTTGGCCCAGTTCTTCTGAACTCCTTAGAGCACCAATCTCTTTGCTGTTATGGAACAAGTGAACTTGCTCATAGAATATGCATCCATTCTACAAACAATTATTAGGCACCGACTGTGTGCCAGGCACTGAGCTAAGATACTAGTTATGACTGGAAGATCATGAGGGCATTTCAGCACTCCACGTACCCGCTTCCTTAAACCTTACATGGGCCCTTTCTGGAAAGTGACCTGGTAGTGCTGGGAAGAGACAAGCCTTATCAGGTACTCCTGCGTAGTACAACTTCCCCCAGAGAAGACTAAATCGCAGTTCACAACTACTGCTCTACCGATTTGATTCACCCTCAAGGAACTCACCATCTTAGGGAAGATAGAAGTGAAAAAACTGTTTGGCCCTAGACATATTTTTCTCATCCTACATGGTATTTTTTCCAAATTGGTTTGTTGCTAATATTAAGAAGACAGATACCCTATGTTCAATGCCACATTTCTAGCTTCTAAACATATTAGATGTGACAATAATGTGCCCACACTCTCACATGGTGACATTCAGTAAGAACTGACCAGAGCACTGGCTAATGCTTTTGGGTGGGGCATGTGCTCCCAGTTTTCCCTAGTCCCCTTCATTCCCTGTTGCCTTCCACCCAGGCTGCTTTACTCATTTCCCTGTTAAGTGAGCAGAATGAATTAAATGCTAAAGAGTACGAACGAGAGTCTATGGGCATGCAGAGAAAGAAGCAATGGATTTCCCTGGGTGGAGAAGAAGGAGAAATCAAAAAGAATTTCCAGGAAGAAGTCAAGTTCCAGCCAGGCCTTAAAGGACTGGATTTAAAAGGAATGTGTGTGTGTGTGTGTGTGTGTGTGTGTGTGTGTGTGTGTGTGTGTGTGTATTCCTTATATAATATATATATATGAAGGATATATATACATATATAAAGGATTTAAAATATAAAAGGGCTTGTCATACATAAGATAGGTTGTTATGAGAGTGGAATGATGTGGTGGTGTGGGAGAGGGGTTGGCAGAGCTAAGTGAAGGGCATGGGGAAAGATATAGGCAGGATGACCAACTGAGATTTGGGGGAGGCCTGTCTGCACAGACAGTGTTTTAGGAGATCAGACCATGGAGTGCAAGTAAGGTGGAGACCAACTGGACTGAATTCTGCAGCATATCTACCCAGCCTGTCAGGAGCATCAGTATAGGTGTGGAAGGGGATTCCTGGGTGGCTCAGTCAGTTAAGCATCCAGCTCTTTCTTTTGGCTCAGGTCGTGATCTCAGGGTTGTGAGGTTGAGCCCCATGTTAGACTCTCTGCTAGGCATGAAGCCTGCTTAAAATTCTCTTTACTTCTTCCCCTCGTCCCACTCTGCCCTCCACTTGAACTCTATCTCTCTCCCTCTCTAAAAAAAAAAAAAAAAAAAGGAGAAAAGAATAGTTTCTCATGGGTTCAGAGATGCAGTTGAGTCCAGCTGGCCTGTGAACCAGAGTAGGGAACCATGCTCAAACTCAGCATCATCCTACTGATGTCTATAAAAGTGACTGTTTCTTCAGCAGGCCTGATGAGCATCTTGACCCACATCTTGCTAGGATCAGCACCTCTTGCTTCTTCTCCCAACTTCTTTCCTGGCTGTTCTGGCTCCTTCTGAACCCCTAAGGCTCAGACACTTGAGCCTTAGCACAGCCTCCTCTCAGAAGAGAAAGAAGTACCCCAGCTGAATCTGGGTCCCCGGGGTCCTGCATTATTGGATGAGGGGCCAGGAACCCATGAGGTGGGTGAAGGGAGGGCAAGGCAACAGTTAACAAGGTGCCCAGCACAGCTGGGTGCTTTCTTCCAGTGCCTTTGGAGGGTTGGTAGGATTATCCCAAGTTTACAAAGGAGGAAACTGGAGCTTGGAATGGTTAATCACTATGACCCTAGGCAAAGCTTCTCAGTTTCCCGGTTCATCCTCCTGATAAGGAGGATAATTCACAAATCTAGGTTTTGTTTTGTTGCTGTTGCTGTTGTTGTTCTTGTTTGGTGTGTGAGATTTAGAAATCATGTGTAAAGTGCTGGCCTGATGCATTCATTTGTTCTAAATAATTAGGAAAAATCTTATACCCCAGGCATAGTGCTGGGCACAGAATTACAACACTCATTAAGATAGACACAGTTCCTGCCTATAGGGAGTTACAGTTGGGGTGTGTGTGTGTGTGTGTGTGTGTGTGTGAATGTGTTGGGGTGGGGAGAGGGAACAAAAATCTCTAATATAGTGCATAAGTGACCATTGAGAGGAGTGTTCAGAGATGATAACTCTGGAATTGGGAGTTCAGGGAGAAGGTGCCATTTCAACATCAGGGAAACAGAGAAAGTCAGTGTGACTGGAGTAAAAATGTGCCTGGGAGAGCAGGAAGACAAGAGAATGTGAGGAGCATGGGCCAAGGGGAGGTCCGGTGAGGCAGGACCTTAGACATTGTGTTCAGGGAGTTGTACTTTATTCTAGGGACCCTAGGGTGTTGTTTTAAGTGTGATGGCGGAGGAATGAGGAGGAATGCGCGTTCGATGCAATAATCTTCCAACTGGTCCTTTGGCCCACTGCAGTTCATCTCAACTCCACAGGCCAAGAGATCCCATTAAAACGTCAGTCAGATCATATCATGCCTCTGCTCAGTACCTTCCAATGGTTCCCCATTTTCCTCTGCATAAAAGCCAAAGTCCTCACAAGGCCCCCCATAACCTGGGCTTTTACCTCCTTGCTCACTTCAGATGACCTTCCCTGTAGGGTTTTCTCTCTGGCTGTTGCCTCCACCCGGGATGCCCTCTCTCTTCCCCTCATCACCTTCACCTCTCTCCACAAATTTCACTTCCCCAGTGAAGCTCACCATGGCCACCTACTTAATACTGCAATTTGCCTCCAGGATACCTCTAATACAGCCCCTTTATACCTTGCTTTGTTTTCTCTATAGCACTCCTCTCCTGACTGCCAGTGCCTTCTGGCCGAAGACCAGGAGGCTGCGGTGGGACATGCTCAGTTTATTACTGTTGCAATGACAGACATGATACACCAGGAGAACCGTAGGGGAATCTCCTTAAGTGCAGTGAGCAATAAATCCAACTTGCTCAACTACACCTTGCTTCCCAGTGGCCTTTGCCTAGAAGATGTTGACAATACTATAGGAATTACTCGATTGTTATGTTTATTTTGTCTCCTCTTCTAGTTTCATGAAGGTAAGGATGTTTTGACTGTTCTGTTAACGGATCTATCTGAGAGCTTAGAACAATGTGTCATGTGCAGTAGAAGCCAAATTCATATTTGTTGAAGGAGTTAACTAAGTAATCCAAGCACTGACAGGACTTGGCGATTGGTTGGGAAAGGAGGCAAAGAAGAGTTACAGATGGCACCAGAGTACTGGCTATCATAACGGGGTGGGTGTCGTTCACTAAGATGGAGAACACTAGAAGATGGGCAGGTTTCGTGGGTGGGTAGGGAGGCGGAGAGGAACTGACAAGCTTGAGCTATTCTCAGTCACAGAATCATTAGCTCATCTTCCTGTGTCAGCCCCACCCACCTGCTGGCTGGGTTGCAATCACAGCTCCCACTCCCACCCTGGGTGACTCCCAGGCGTGCCTCCGCCCTCAGTGAACTTCCCCAGCAGCACGAATAATAACACCTTTGTAACATATGGTAGGCACTGCTCTAAACACCGGACACAGAGTAATTATTTCACCTAGTCAACATCTTTATGGTTTTAAAGATAAGGAAACCGAGGCGCTGTGAGGCTAGGTAAATTGTGAGTGGCCAAGCTGAGATTTGAACAATGTTGCTGCAACTCGAGGCTAAAACACAGTGGGACATTCAGAAACCCTGAAGTCAGATGCCAGGAAACAAGATAGGGCACCAAGGCAAACTTGACTTTGGGGTGTAGCAAAGGAGCCCATTTTTTCATCTGTTGGGAGGGGGCAGTTTGCAACAAACACTGCTCTGTGTCCCACAGGGAACCCCCAAAGGCTGCCCAACACCCTCATAGCTGCCAGATCTCATTCAGGCCTATCCTGCCCAATTCAGTGAGTCAGCCCTTCTGGTTATGTAACAGGAAGGGACTGGTGCCTCTGACACAACAAATTCATAAAAATTTAAAAAGGGGCCAAGCCTGGTCCTTCTCTCCCCACCAGGGAAGAGCAGCTGAGATCTGAAAAACAGGGTTATTAACTCCACCAGGCACCCGAGTTGCCATGGAAACCACCAGCCCAGCATGATGCTTCTGCCCCTTGGTCTTGAAACTGCTTTGTGCTTCAGCCTTGACTCATGCTGGCAGAAAGGATTTTTCTCCCCTCCTCCCCAATACTGGTCCCAAAAGCTAAGAGGGATTTGACAACTCAGAGCTGGAAGAGATCATTCTATTCCATGTCATCTTTTTAATCACTTGACTTCTTTCAAACTCTGACGTGCAGGATGCTCATTGCACTCACGTTAACGTGAACTTGTTTGTGTGAGTACAACTGCACTCTTAGAAAGAGTGTATCTATGTATTTCTACTGCCATTGAGGATTAAATGCCTTGGAGGTCTGAAGAGAGAGAACGAAGAGGCAAATTACCTCTTGAATTACAGACATTCAAATGTCTGTGTATGTGCCTATTACAAATATGGTCATTGGGGAAACTGAGGCTAAATTAAAATTACAGATATGAACACAACACAGTAAAACGAAGCTTAAACTTTGTCCTGATGGTAAAACCTCCAAGTTCCTCCAACACTCCAGGGACAGTGATTGATCTTTGTGTCCCCAAGACCTCACACAAAACTATGCCTATCACTGACATTCTCAATAAACATTTAGCAAATAAGCACATTTGACTACTTTTAACTTTCCCAAAATTCCTTCTCTCAATTGAGCTTCACAACTACATGAAGGCAACATGAAGTATTATTGTCCAACCCAGGCCAAAATCAGTAATATAAATGATAATCATCTAAAATGCCAGAATAGAAGTTTACTTGAAATGTGCCAGTCCTAAATGGCTTGATGGATGGGTAGAGGAATGACAGAGAGAGACGTGAACAAGCAAATATAGCAGAATATCAATGGGAAAATGCCTGGATTGGACAAACCTCAGAGCTCCTTTCGTTCCCCCCAATTCTGTTTTTATATCGATTTCCTAAGCACCCATCAGATAGTTACTATAGAGTGAAGATAAATTGACATTGGTCCGATAAGATCCATTTAAGATTAAGCTTTGCAGCTACTCAGAATAGAGCCCAAGTGTATCAGTCAGGGGCTAGCTTACGCAGTGTTAGGGAACCGCAACAAAATCTCAGGGCTTAAAACTACAAAGGTTTATCTCTTGCTCATTCTGTGTGTTCACCACAGGTTAGCTGGGGGCTTTTCTCCAGCATCGCCATCAACATTGTTATCTTTGTTGCTCTCACTCAGGACCCAGTTGACAGAGAACCTCTGTACTTGCCTGAGGGAAAGAATTAAGTCCAGCAAAGCACCAAAGCCTCTTAGGCTTCTTCGCAGGTCATCAGCTACAGCTAGTCTCACAGAGCCACGTGGACCCAGGGAGGGGAGCCTGCCTGCCACACCGTCCTACGGTCCTTTTGGCAGAGTAATACACACACTCTTGGTCCTTCCTCTCCTTTTAGACTGTAAGCCCCTCGAAGTCAGTCTCCATCGGGTGTTGCCCCTAATTATGCAAACTGTGTCTAAAAAATTCCCACCTCTCTGACACACCCAGTGCACATTTGCCTTCGTCTGAGACTGAATTGCTAATAGCTTTACCCTCTGAGAAAAAAGCTCTTCTTTATGTGTGATATCCTTATTTTGCCAGCTCCAGGATGAAATCTATGGACCGTGATCAAGATGGGTCTTAGAACCCATGGAACAAAGGCCTTGTATGGCTTTCTTCGCCTGGTTGAGATGAGAGGCTCAGCAGCGTGACTGTCTCTCTTTCTGGAAGCTCTCAACCTCACACTCTGCTATTGTGCCATCGCAGCAGGGAGCAGGGAAGGAGGGAACCATTTCAGGACACCAGGGGCTCATGTGGAATTTCCACAAGACAGAAGTGATAATAAAAACCCAGTGGAGTGGGACAACCGTGAGGGAGAATACGATTAGCAGTCTGAGCAGGAGGGGGAGAAGGGATTAAAAGGAACCCCGAGGTTTGTTTCCAAGGCAAAGATCTCATCTCCCCGCTTGTGCGGCGCCCTTACCTCCAGTGCCCTTTCCCTCCACTGATGTCTTTGAGTCTACTCATGGCAGGGCTGTCCAAGGCCAGGCCCCTCCCCAGAGGTCATCGAGCCAGATGATTCATCCTGTACAACCTGGTACATTCTGACACAGGCTTCTGTGAAAGCCAACTTGGCTCTAAAGCGGCAACGTACAAAGCCCTTCACAGCAAAAGCCAAACAGGTACAAAAATGAATCAATACTCAAAGCGCTCAGCACATTCACACATATTTACTACAGAAACATGCTGGCCCAGGCCCAGTACCTAGGCCCCTAACTGTGCTAGTCAATATCACTCGTCAATTAAAAACTAAAGGAGTTTTATCCCTCCCCCTGACACCCCAGACTCCTGGCTCAGAAAATGGATTTCAAGTCAGTGTAAATAGCTTGCTTGCCCAGCAGCTGTGTTCCTGAAAAGTTTCTTGTAAATCAAATCCTCTTTTAAAATGCATGAAACTTTCTGTTTAAAAGGAACCCTGTGATTAATCCTTTTGTAAGGCAAAGACTCTTTCTGTAATATAAAAACCCCACTACCACCTGTCCCCATCTCGCTCTTTCTCCCCCTGCACTCTACCCCTCCGGTGGCCACCTGCCCTCACCCATTCCATTCTGTAAGGTCAGCTTTAGGCATAAATAACATTTTTAAAAGAGGACTTATGTCTTTGTGACTTGGAAGCAAACCAAAGACCTATCTTTTTAACATGTATCTTACAAGCATCCTGATAGAGAGGCCTGCAGAATATATATCACTTGTTTGCAGATACCACAATGCACAATCACCAGAAATGCTGATGAGCTTGGCTATGAAAGGAACTAGCTGATGTTCTCTGCAAGAATGCCTCATCATTCCTCACTGGGGACAAAACTGAAGACAGCATTGAGGAAGACAGGCGGAGACATGGTGAAGGCACCCTTATATCCCCTCCCCAGCTCCCCCCATACCTGCTATGAAGACTGAAAAAATACAGTGAGTCATGCAAAATACCATCCCCTGAATGTTGTTGGGAACATCAGTCTATAATTTTGCCCAAGGGTGAGGCCTAAAACTAGCCTGGGATTTCTCAATCTTTAGCTATTTGGGATTTTTACCATGTCCACGTACTACCTGCAGTACTATCTACTAGATATTTTAGTCAAATTGACTCACTGCTTTTTACTTGGTCCCATGGGAAGCAATGAGATTCATGAACGCACAGGTTTAAAATGTAGTTGTATTTTTTGGACACATTAAAATAAATGTATAACTATTTTAAAAATGTGTCCATCCAAGCTGCCACCTAAGAGTCATCTTGTGGATCACTATTGATACGCATACCATGCTTTGCCAAGACTGGACTGGGTGGCCTCACCAAGTCTAATTGAGTCATAATAGCCTCAATGCCCTTACCATGGTTTGCATACCTGTGCCCGTATTCGTGCAAAAGACATTATTGAGGATCTACCGTACCTGGGCTCTGTGCTAGGGACAGGTGACAAGAGGAAGATCCATGTGCCTTTGGAAGCTTACAATTAGTGGAGGGAGCAGGCTGAAAAAAACACAGTCATAATGTAGTGTGTTGTACAAAGAACCGGTAAATAAATAAACTGGTAAATAAATTAATTAATTAATAATTGGTTANATTAGTGGAGGGAGCAGGCTGAAAAAAACACAGTCATAATGTAGTGTGTTGTACAAAGAACCAGTAAATAAATAAACTGGTAAATAAATTAATTAATTAATAATTGGTTAAAAAAAAACGAGCACAAATAAAAGGAGAAATGAACTCTCCCTGAGGAACAGGAGCCTTGAAGACATTTTGGGTAGGCTTGGAACAGTAGACGAGACTCTCTCTGATGGGAGAAGTGAAGGAAAAGTATTCTAGGAGAGAGAAGAGATGTGTGCAAAGGCATGTGACAGGACGGTATATGGTGAGGAGGGGTGAGTGTTCCAGGTGCAGGAGAGGAGCCAGGTTCTAAGATCAAATCATAGAGGTCTTCTGTGTAGGATATTAAGTGATAATGTCCTCAAGGCTCCCCCATGTGGTAGCATGTGCCAGGATTTCCTTCCTTTTTAAGACTGCATAATATTTCCTTGTGGGTTGTTATGAACTGAATTGTGTCTCCCCAAAATTTTTATGTTGAAGCTCCAACTACCATATGACTATATTTGGATATAGGGCTTTAAAAGAAGTAGTTAATGTTAAATGAGATGATGAGGGTGGAGCTCTGATTTCAGAGGACTGGTGTCCTTAAAAAGAAGAGACAAATAGAGCTACCCTATGACCCAGCAATTGCACTCCTGGGTATTTACCCTAAAGAAACAAAGGTAGTGNTGCACCCGAATGTTTATAGCAGCAATGTCCACAATAGCCAAACTATGGAAAGAACCTAGATGTCCATCAACAGATGAATGGATAAAGAAGATGTGATATATATATACAATGGAATATTATGTAGCTATCAAAAGAAACAAAATCATGCCCTTTGCAATGATGTGGATGGAACTAGAGGGTATTATGCTGAGCTAAATAAGTCAATCAGAGAAAGACAATTATATGATCTCTCTGATATGAGGAACT
>LNAC01000159.1:0-16455 GCA_002007465.1 Ailurus styani | reverse complement strand
TAGGGAGGGAAAAATAATGAAACAAGATAGGATCGGGAAGGAGACAAACCATAAGAGACTCTTAATCTCACAAAACAAACTGAGGGTTACTGGGGGGTGGGAGGGTAGGGATAGGGTGGATGGGTTATGGACATTAGGGAGGGTTTGTGCTATGGTGAGTGCTGTGAAAGGTGTAAGCCTGATGATTCACAGACCTGTACCCCTGGGGCCAATAATTAAAAAAAAAAAAAAAGAAGAAGAAGAAGAGACACTAGGGAGGCACTGACACAGAGAAAAGGTGTTGTGAGGACACAGCAAGGGGGCCAGCCTTCTGCAAGCCAGAGAACCCTCAAGTTAAACCATCCCTGCTAGCACCTTCATCTTCGACTTCCAGCCCCCAGAACTGTGTGTGTCTGTTGTTGAAGCCACCCAGATTTGTGGTATTTTGTTATGAAAGCCCAAGCAAATTAAAACATATATATGTACCACATTTTGTTTATTCATTCACTCATCAGCAGACATTTGGGATGTTTCCACCTTTTGGCTATCAGAAATTATGCTACTATGAACGTGGCAGTACAAATATCTCTTCAAGACCTTGCTTTCAATTTTATCGGATATGTAACCAAAAGTGGAATTACTGAATCATTATGATGATTCTATTTTTAATTTTTTGAGAAAACTCCATACTGTTTTCCATTGTGGCTGCACCATCTTATATTCCCACCAACGGTGTGTAAGGGTTCCAATGTTCTCACCAATACTTGTTATTTTCTGTTTTGTTTTGTAGCCATACTAATGAGTGTGAGGTGATGTCTCATTGTTTTGTGTTCCATTTCTCTAATGACTACTGATGTTAAAAATCACGTTTTCATGTTTGTTGACCATTTGTATATCAACTTTGGAGAAATGTCTATTCAAATCCTTTGCTTATTTTTAATCAGATTACTTTTTGTTATTGTTGAATTATAGTAATTCTTTATATTCTTGATATTAATCTCTTATCAGATATATGATTTGCAAATATTTTCTTCCATTCTGTATGTTGCCATTTCTCTGTTGATTGTGTCCTTTGATACAGAGAAGTTTTTAAGTTTGATGTAGTCCCATTTGTCCACTTTTGTTTCTGTCACCTATGCTTTTGGTGTCATATCAAAAAAATCATTGCCAAATTCAATGTTTAAAGATTTTCCTCTATGTTTTCTTCTGGGAATGTTATAGTTTGGGGTCTATAGTTAGGTCTTCAATCCATTTGAATTAATTTTTTATATGGTGTAAGGTAAGAATCCAATTTCATTCCATTATTATTATCCAAAATAATTCCATTTGTTATGTGCATATCAGGTTTTTCTACATCATTGATCCTTTCCTTATTGAATAGTCTTGGCACTTTTGTCAAAAATCATTTGAACTGTATGCACAAAGGTGGACTTCTGGGATCTCTATTCCATTCCATTGGTCTATATGTTTGTCTTTTTTTTTTTTAAGATTTTATTTATTTATTTGAGACAGAGAGAGAGTATGTGTGTGAGAGAGAGAGCATGAGAAGGGGGAAAGGCAGAGGGAGAGGGAGAAGCACACTCCCCACTGAGCAGGGAGCCTGACACAGGGCTCAATCCCAGGACCCTGAAATAATGACCTGAGCTGAAGGTAGATGCTTAACTGACTGAGTCACCCAGGTGCCCCTATATGTCTGTCTTTATCCTAGTACTACACTGTTTTGATTACTGTAGCTTTGTAGCATGTTCAGAAGTCAGGAAATATGAGGCCTCCAAGTTTATTCTTCTTTTTCAAGACTGTTTTGGTTATTTGGGATCCCTTGACATTCCATATGAATTTTAGCGTGGATTTTTCCATTTCTATAAAAAATGCCATTGAGATTTTGATAGGGACTGCACTGAATCTGTAGGTTGCTTTCAGAAGTATTAACATCCTAAAAAATATGAAGTCTCCCAGTCCATAAACAAAAGAAATCTTTCCATTTATTTGTGGGTTTTTGCATTACTTTCAGCAATGTTTTGTAGTTTTTAGTATATAAGTCTATTATCTCCTTGGTTAAGTTTGGGCATTTAATTCTTTTACATGCTATTGTAAATGGAATTCATTTCTTAATTTCCTTTTCTGATTGTTCATTGCTAATGTGCAGAACCACAACTAATTTTTTGGGTTGATTTTGTATCCTCCAAATTTGCTGAATTTATTTATTAGTTCTAACAAATTTTTGTGTGAAATCTTGAGAGTTTTCTACATATAATATATCATGTCATCTCCAAAGAGATAATTTTACTTCTTCCTTTTCATTTTGGATACCTTTTATTTATTTATTTTGGCCAGTTGCTATAACTAGGAATTCTACTTATTTAACTTTGTTGAATAAAAGTGGTGAGAGTAGGCACCCTTGTCTTATTCTTGATCTTAGAGGAAAACCTTTTCATCTTTCACCATTGAGGATATTAGCTGATAGCTTTTCATATGTAGCCTTTATTACGCTGGAGTTGTTTTGCTTTATTCCTAATTTGTTGCATGTTTTTATCATTAAGGGGTGTCAAATTTTGCTATTCTTTTTTTTTTTTGCACCAATTGAAATGATCATACAGCTTTTTCCTCTTTATTCTGTTAATGAGATATATTAAATGGATTGATATTTTTGTTGTTGAACCATCCTTGAATTCCAGGTCTTGGTATATAACCATGTATCCACTTGACCATGGTGTATAACCATTTGAATATGGTGTTGATCTAAGCTTGCTAATATTTTGTTGAGGATTTATACATCAATATTCTTTTTTTTTTTAAGATTTTATTTATTTATTTGACACACAGAGAGAGATCAGATCACAAGTAGGCAGAGAGGCAGGCAGAGAGAGAGGAGGAAGCAGGCTCCCCTCTGAGCAAGGAGCCCGATGCGGGCCTCAATCCCAGGACCCTGAGATCATGACCTGAGCCAAAGGCAGAGGCTTTAACCCACTGAGCCACCCAGGCGCCCTATACATCGATATTCATGAAAGATATTTTTTGTAAGCTTTTTGTGTGTTTAGGGAAGTTTTCTATTTGTTTTTGTTTGCTTTTTGTTTGTTTGTTTTTTCTTATAGTACCTTTGTGGGGCTTTGGCATCAGGTTAATGCTAGCCCCATAGAATGAGTTTGGAAGCTGCCCTTCTCTTCAGTTTTTTGTAAGAGTTTGAGGAGAATTAGTGTTAGTTCTTTAAATATTTGATAGAATTCTCCAGTGAAGTCATGTGATTATGGATTTCTTTTTTAGGAGTTCTTTGATTACTGCTTTAATCTCACCAATTACAGCTGTAGGCTGATTTTCTATTTCTTTCTGACTCAGTCTTGGTAGGTTATATTTTTCCAGTAATTTATCCATTTATTCTAGGTTATCCAGTTTGTTGCATTTAATTTTTCATATTAGTCTCCTATAATTATTTTTATTTCTCTGGTATCACTTGTAATGTCCTCTCTTTTATTATTGATTTTATTTTTTTGAGTCTTCTCTCTCTTGTATTAGGTAAGCTACCTAAGGATCTGTCAATTTTGTTGATCTTTTCAAAAAAATTCTTAGCTTCCTTGATTTTTTTCTATTATTTTTCTAGTCTCTATTTATCCCTGTCCTAATCTTTAATATTTTCTCTCTTCCACTAGATTTGGTTTTGGTTTGTCCTTCTTTTTTTAATTCTTTGAGGTGCAAGGTTAAATTTTGATTTGAGATCCATTCCTCCTTTTTAATGTAAGCACTTACAGCTACAAACTTCCCTTTCAAAATTGCTTTCACAGAATCCATGTTTTGATATATTATGCTTTCATTTTCATTTGTCTTGAGATTTTCCTAATTTCCCCTGTCATTTCTTCTATGATTCATTGGTTGTTTAAGAGTGTGTTGTTTAGTTTCCACATATTTGTGGATTTTCCAGCTTCCCTTCTGCTACTGATTTCTAATTTCATTCCATTGTGATTGGAAGACACTCTGCATGGTTTCAGTTGTTTTAAAGAATTTAAGATATTACAATGTTAATTAAAATGTTAAGAGTTGTAGGGCACCTGGGTGGCTCAGATTAAGTGCTTGACTCTTGATTTCAGCTCAGGTCAAGGTCTCAGGGTCATGAGATTGAGCCCCAGGTTAGGCTCCTCACTGGGTGTGGAGCCTGCTTGGGATTCTCTCTCTCCCTCTGCCCCTCTCTGCCTCCCCACCACCTCCCTACCCACTGCTTACATGTGTATGAACACTCTCCCTCTAAAAAAAAATTTTTTTTCAAGAGTTGTTTTATGGCCTAACAGATGCTTAATCTGGAGAGTGTTCCATGCCCATTTGAGAAGAATGTGTATTCTGTTGATTTGGGGTACACTGTTCTGTATGTCTGTTAGGTCGAATTGGTCCATAATGTTGTTCAAGTCCTTGTTTCCTAATTGATTTTCTGTCGGTGTGTTCTATTATTGAAAGTTTCTTACTATTACTGTAGAAATGTCTATTTCTCACTTCAATTGTGCCAAGTCTGCTTCATATCTTTAGGAGCTCTGATGTTTGGTGCATATAGATTTACAATTGTTATATCTTCCTGGTGAATTGACCCTTTTGTATTATATAATGCCCTACTTGTCTATTGTAACAGTTTTTGACTTAAAGTCTGATGTTGGAAGAGCTATTCCTGCTCTCTTTTGGTTAATATTTAAAGGGAATATTTATCTATCCTTTCGCTTTCTGCTTATGTGTGTCCTTTGATCTAAAGTGAGTATCTTATAGGTGGCATTTAGTTGGAGCCTGATTTTCTATCAATTCAGCCTATCTATGTCTTTTGATTAGGAAATTTAATCCACATATGCTTAAAGTAATCACTGATAAAGAAGGACTTTTATTGCCATTCTAATTGTTTTCTGTATATCTTCTAGCTTTCCTGCCCTTTCTTTCCTCTCTTACTACCTTCTTTTGTGTTTCATTGATTTCCTTATGGTGACATACTTTGACTCCCTTCTCATTTCCTTTTGTGTATATTTTGTGTATATTGTGTGTATATTTTCTTTGTGGTTACTATTATAATTACATAAACATCTTAAAATTATAATAATCTATTTTAAGCTAATAACAACTTAACTTCAAGGACATACAAAAACTCTGCTCTTTTGTAGGTCTACTCTTATCCCATTTCATGGTATTAATGTCAACAAATTACACCTTTATATCTTATGCGCCCATTAATACAGATTTATAATTATTTTTATGCTTTTTAAAAACTATATATGATAATTAAAAGTAGACTTATGCACCCCATTAAAATTCTGTAGGTTTCTCTATTTTTCTGTAGACTTACCTTTACTGGAGAACTTCACCATCTTATATAGCTTCAGGTTAATGTCTAGCACCTTTTTATTCTGTCTTGAAGGATTCCTTTTAGCATCTTTTGTGGGATAGGTCTATTGGTAATGAACTTCCTTAACTTTTGCTTATCTGGAAAAGTCTTAATTTCTCTTTCATTTTGGAAGGACAGTTTCTGGATATAGTATTCATGGTCGACAGGTTTTGGTGGGTTTTTTTTTCCTTTTTTTTCTTCAGCACTCTGAATATATCATCCCACTACCTTCTGGCTTATAAAATTTCTGCTGAGAAATCCACTGATAATCTTACAGAGGTTCTCTTATATACGATAAATCATTTTTTTCTTGCTGGTTTCAAGATTCTCTCTTTGTTGTTGAATTTGACAGTTCAATTATAAGTGTCTTGGTGTAGGAAAATTTGGGTTTATCTTACTTAAAATTCTTTGAAACTCTTGAATTTTTATGGCCATTTATTTCCTCAAACTTGGGAAGTTTTCAGGCAGTATATATTCAAATAGACTTTCTGCCCCTTTATTTCTCTCTTCTTTTTCTGGGACCCCCATATTTATCTGCTTCATGGTGTTCAATAAGTCCTTTAGGTTCTCTCCACTTTTCTTCATTCTTTTCTTCTTTGGTCCTGACTCTATAATTTCAAGTGACTTGTCCTCAAGTTTATTGATTCTTTCTTTTGCCTGATCAAATTTACTGTTGAACCCCTCTAGTAATTTCTAAATTCAATTATTGTATTTTTTAGCTCCAGAAATTTTGTTTGGTTCTCTTTTATAGTGTCTATCTTTTTGTTGATATTCTTACTCTGTTCATGCATCTTTGTCCTGATTCAGTTTAGTTGCCCACGTATGTTCTCTTTTATCTCATGCAGCATTTTCAAGACAGTTTCAAATTTTTTTGTCAATGATTCAGAGACCTGTATATTTTTAGGGCCAATTTCTGATTTTTTTTTCCATTGGGAGGAGTATCCCTGTTCTGTGTATGCCTTGTGATCTTTTGTTGAGATTTGAGCATTTGACTAAACAGCCACTTTCTCAGTCTTTATAGACTGATTTTGCACAAGGGAAGACCTTTACTAATCAGCCTTCCTAGAGGTTCTGGGACTTCTCATAACCTTTCTTAGCATTCATATTCTCTGGGCCTGTGTGTGTGCTTTTATTTCAGTACATATGTCTGCTTTTAACTATCTTAATTTCCCTAAAAGCCTCACCCCTGATTCTTCTCAGGAGTTTTTGTTTCTGCTTCTATTGTATTCCTCTACCTATAATCTCTTGCTCCCCTGATGCATGCCTGCGGAACTTCAGACTCCCTGCTGCTCTAACATTCTGCAGTGCTTTCCGCTGTTTTCAGCATGTTCTATACCTGGTATTTAAACAATGCCACTGTTGCTGTCAGTGCTCCAAGTCATACAACAATCTCTTAGGCAGCCACCAAACTGAAGCCAGAATGTTGAACACAAATTCCACTCTTTCTTTTCTTTCCCAAGGGAGAAGCCAGGATTTCAGAGGTTTCCTCCCATTTGGGATGTACTGCATTGGGTGGGGAAAGGACTAAAGTGTGCAAAATGCCACAAAATTTCATAATATTTTCCATCATTTTTTTCCTGGCTACATCTTCTACTGGGTTCTTCAGCTACCCAACTGATTTCTGGAATACTCATAATAGTATTGGGGCCAATATATTGCTGTTAATTTGGTGTCTCTGGTGGGGGGGAGGGCATGTGGAGAATGATGGCCAGAAGCTTCTTAGTCTACCATCTTGCTGATGTCACCCTCATCTACTGTTTTTTGCCAAAAGTAAAAAGACAATTCAATGGAGAAATCATAGCATTTTCATCAAATGGTTTGGGCTGATTGGATATACATATGAGACAAAATGAATCTTAACCCATTCTTCACACTGCGTAGATAAATTTACAAATTAAATGGTAGGCAAAACTGTAAAACCTAAAACTATAAAACTTCTAGAAGGAGAAAATCTTTGTGATCTTGGGTTAGATAAAGGTTTTTTTGATATGATACAAAAATCTTTATCCATAAAGAAAAATCTGATAAATTGAACTTCATCAGAATTTAAAACCTCTGCTCTTCAAAAGATTCTGTTTAAAAGAAAACACATTTCAGATGGTAGGTTTTATGTAAATTAGAATGAATAGATGAAACTGGTATGAACTTAAGGTTTTAAATATATATAAATAAATATGGAAACAAATATAGATGTAAATGTGTAAATATAAATTCCCTAACTCATCACTGTGAAGACCTAGGAGCAGTGACATCCTAGTATCACTAGACCGGGGTTTCTAAATATCATTCTTCTATTCATTCATTCAGGGCTCTTGAAGAAATTAGGGCTGGGGTAAGACAAATACAATATAAGTCCAGGTGTTCAAATTGATGGGGATATGACAAAGAGGCAGAGAAGTCATCTCAAGGGGGCTTTCATTATCCAAACCTAAGATAATTTGTGCAACAAAGTGAGTGATAGTAACAAGCTATTGCTAATTTGCTAAATAAGGAATTGATTAATCCCTATCAATGGACATAATAAATTGAAAGTTTGAGGAGAAATAAAATATCAACATAGTCTCAAAGCATCTCCCTCCCAAGAAAAACTTGGGTAAGTTACACAAGGAAGAAGAATAACTTTATAAATCCTAATAAATAGCACTTTATTAAATGATCAAAGTTAACACCACCAGCAATGAGACAAGTCATTGCATGCCATCTAATAAGATACAATAAGAAGCACATTTTATCACTTTTGTCATATTCCTGCCAAAGATGTTTAACCTATCTAATCATGAGGAAACACCAAGCAAATCCAAATCAAGGGATGTTTTACAAAATAAGTGGTCTATAATCTTCAAAACTGTCAAAGTCCTAAAAATCAAGGAAAGACAGGCACTATTACAGTGTAAGAAGCCTTAAATAGACATAACAACTAAATACATGTAATCCTGAACTGCATCATTTTACTAAAAGGACATTGGAACAACTGGGAAAACTTGGAGTCTGGATTACATTGCAATGATGTATCGACTTTAATTTTTCACATTTGACGGTTGTATTACGGTTTTCGCAGTTACCAAAATATTCAAGGATAATGGAGCATCATATTAGCAACATATTCTCAGATGGTTTATACTGTTTTTACAACTTCCTGTAAGTTTGAGTTTGTTTCAAAAATGAAGGCTGATTGTAACAGTTATTCAGATAAACCTCAATGGAAATATGAACATAGAGTCATCAGAGCCCTTACCGGAGAGAGGACAAGACGAGGAGGGTGAAACTGGCAAGGCTCAGAGACTGATGAGATGAAGGTGCAGCAATAGCAGGTGGAGACTAAGATGACTGTCATTTTGTAGGCCTGGAAGATTGAGAAGATATTGGTGCCCCATTAGAAAAAAGTGGAAGTGTGTAAGTCAGGCAGAAGATTAGGGTTGAGTGAGGACAAGAATGAGTTTGCATTTTGGATATTTTGGACATGTTTGAGTTGAAAGAGTCGTTCACAGCATGTTCAGACTCCAGGTTCCTCTGAGGATTTGGATAAGAGCAGATGCTAAACACAATATGTGTGTGTTGAAGAGGGGCAGATCAATGCTGGACTTGGCTTGTTCTGGGTCCACCTCCAATAACTGTCTGAATGTGCTGCATTCCTACATGAGTTATCCTCTTTCCCTGGACCCTGATTGTCCACACCTGTGAGGAATGAGCCTAAATATATAACTGATTATTCTTGGAAGTTTGCCAAGAGTAAAAGCTAAAGCCAGAAACTCCCCAAGCTGTCTCCAGAGCATAATGTATTTTCAGCTCACACAAATCCCCTGTTGCCAAATGATCTGTCAATGGCCTGGATAGTTAAAGAGATGGAATGCATTTCGGTTGCACAAATGTGTCCTTTGATAACCTTGTTATTTAGTTTCCTATATAAAGCCAATTTGTGGCCCCAATACTTTATCTTGGCATTTGAGACTCCTTCTAAATATAATTTTGTAGCCCCATTTCCTTTCCTTTCCTATCTAAGACCCATTGTCCTTTTCATTGTTAAAGCTTGTCTTGCTTTTTCCCACCTTTGAGACTTTACTCATCTTGTGGGTTGAAATTCAACTTATTGTGTCCACAGAAAGCATTGTGCTAGGCACTCTAGTGGCACTGATTTGATTAAACCATGACCTGTGTCCTCAAGGAATTTGCAGTCACAATAGAAATATATAAGGGACAGAGGATCTTTATGAAGGCAGATGCGGGAGAGGAGTGGGTGTGTGGACTCAAGACTGGACAGATGCTTACTTTTACAATTATGATGTGAAGACATCAAACCAACCTCTCCCACAAATCTTCCATTTACAACTGGCTGCTCCCACCACCTGGAGAGTGCATATTATGTATACCATCCTCACCATCCCTCATTCTTCATGCCTCAAATAAAAATAAACACTTCCCTCAGAGTGGTCTTTCCTGATCCACCCCTGCCACCAACTATAGTACAATAAATGAGGAGATCTACAATCATACTTTTGTTTTTTATCAGGGAAAATGGACAGGTCCATTGTAAAGAATTGGAAGCAAAAGATCAAAAAGTCTCAGAATCTCAAAGCTGGAATGGAGTTTAGTCAGCCCAGCCCCTTGAGTGGCAGATGAAGAAACTGAGGTCCAGACAGGGAAAATACTTACCAAATACCACACAGCAGTTCAGATGCCTTTGGTTGCAAGAAATAAAAATCTCAATCTAAACTGGTTTACACAAAAAGAGAAGTTATTGATGCATATAATTGAATACTCCAGAGGTATATCTAACTCTAACTTTAGATAAGACTTGATCTGAGACCCCAATGATGAGATTGGGATTGGAACTAAGGTCTCTTTCTCTCTCCCTCCCTCCCTCTCTCTCCTTCTCTCCCTCCATCCCTCCCTCTCTGGCTTCCTATTATGGCACACCAAAACAGGCCCCAAGGCACCCCAGAACTGCAACTCCATATTTCTCCACTAAACTACATTTCCCCAATAATTCAACCAATGCTCCAGAAGTTGGTTTTGTTGGCCTTAGCTTGGTTCTCACGTGGCTTGGTGTGTGGTATACTTCTGAACGCATCACTGTGGCCGCTACAATGGGATATACAGACTTGTTTGAGGCAAACAGAGCCTAGCCTTAGAGCTGGAAGTAGGATCAGCTCACCCAAACCTCACGGCTGAGAAATGTTGGATGCTATTGTGAAGAGGAGAGAAAATGGATACTGGGGATACAATCCATAGTTGTCCACCACGGAAAGTTACTGGCAAAGTCAGGGCTACCTGGCCAATTCTCCCAGATCTGTTTAATCGTGTCATCACATTCTTGAAAAGCCAGCTAAGGTTCTGTGGTACCAAGACATAGTCACATGGCTGATGGAGCTTTGCATTCAAACAATTCTGTACTGACTCTGGAGAGGCAAACCTAAATTCACCATTCCTCAGTCAAAGAGAGAGTAACTCCAGGACCTGAGTCCAGACAGAGATGAGGTACAAGAAGAAGAGAGGTGATCAAAACAAGCTGCAGATCTAAATCAGGAGTGAGAAGTAGAGGACCTGGTGATAACTCTTCCACATGTACTGCCAAGGGAATTGAATCAGCATAATTGATTTGATCTGCACGAGGTGAGACAGGTCTTCTGGAAAACTGCCCATGACTAGATCAGCAAGACCCATAATAGGCATATCAAATGAAAATAAAGTGAGACTAAAGGTGGAGTTCTTCCAGCCTGAAATACCCAGAGCAAACAGAGACTGGCTGGTTAGAAGAGAGCAGGGAGAAGGATGGCAGATGTGATTTATTCCGAGAGGGCCATGGCTCAGAGCTGGCTCCATTAGGAATATTTATTTGTGTATTATATTAAAAATGAAGTTCAGACAATAATTGTATTCCCAGTAACATACAATTTAAAGTGTACTTACTTCTTGGTTTAGTCTCAAAAATATTGCATCTGCTAATCCCCAAGAGGGATTTCCAGTCCCATAATGATAACCCCTTTTAGCACGTAATACTATCACCAAATAAGCAGGAATGACTCCAGTGTTTTGATAATTTTCACCTCCATTATTTCTAAATGTTCTCTTGGAGAGAAGTGCTAAGGAGTTATAGAACAATTCTACCTTAAGAGGACTCTTTTCTGGCATATACCCGGTAATAAGGAAACTTCCAATTCTTTGGCAAGGTTCTCCCTAGTCTTGAGCCACCTTTCAAATTCAATCTCTCAGTTCTTCTCTTTAGTCTCTATTGCAACAAGCCCAGAGCAGTTTTTCTATACAATTTCTATGCTTGTCTGATGTGGTCTTATGCAGACTTTCCTTTACCTTTCCCACATCTATGAGCTAGATTCAGATGTTGGCCTCTAGTTTGTGATCTCCAGATTAAAGTTCCACCTTTTTGGTGAAGTCTTCTTTGGTTCCCAAAAAGAAGAGATGACCCGTATCTCTTTTGGGCACCTCATCATTTTGCTTCCTTTTCTCTTAGATTACCTGTTACATGTCTTGCCTTACGTTATTGTGATTCATGCAGCCATCTTATCTTTCATTTTGATCTCTTGATTTCCAAGGCAGAAATGACAGATGATTTATTCCTGTAGTCCCATAATACCTAGCCTGGATGGAGTTCTTGAAGACATTTCGCAGGCCAGAAACTGTGTGTATTTTATTAACTATAGCACCTTGAACAAGTGCAGTCAGATAGCACAGGAAGGTAAATAAATGGGTGAATAAATGGAGAGAGACCCTGGGTTCATTCTCTGATGGCACTCCCTAAAACCTTATTTTCATTGCCCCAGCCCTGAGCCTTTCACTGTGAAGGCTATTTGTCATCCTAAACCCAGAAGAACCCTCACTTACTAAATTACCATGATCCTGGACAGTTACTAATCTGTGAGGCAATTTCAGGCCAACATTCTTGGTGGCAACTAATCATCTGGAAAAGTTATTGTGAAGTGACATCCAGCTGGTAACATGCCCTGGAGTGGGATGTTCCCAAGAAAGTTGTCTAGATTAAAAAAAATCTACTCTAAAGTCACAAGTTATAGAATTAGATTCTGGTACAAGGGACCATTTGGGGGGTTTTGTTTTGTTTTTTTTCCCCTGTGCTCTTGGTGCCAACTTACCCCAGGACTCCAGCTACCCAAACCGCCCTACCTCTGTCCAGGTGATTGTGTATCTCCCATGAGTAAATGGCATACAGGAAGATAGAAAGACAAAGGCTCTTAGCTTCAGGCAAAACTAATCAACAACCCATATGTGTCATTAAAATTAAAGTGGAATTCAATGTTATGTTAACCACTAAAAATATGTATTCTAGAGTTAAAGTTCAGGGTCTGGAACTAGCTCCTTTAGCTGAGGGACCTTGAAAAAGTTTTCTGACCTCTCTAAGCCTCAGTGAACTTATCTGTAAAGTGATGACAGCAATAGAATCTACCACATAGAATTGTTTTAAAAATTAAGTGAGGGCAACTGGGTGGCTCAGTGGATTAAAGCCTTCCTTCGGCTCAGGTCATGATCTCAGGGTCCTGGGATCAAGTCCCACATCGGGCTCTCTGTTCAGCAGGGAACCTGCTTCCCCCTCTCTCTCTCTGCCTGCCTCTCTGCCTACTTGTGATCTCTCTCTGTGTGTCAAATAAATAAAATAGAATCTTTAAAAAAAAATTAAGTGAGATCATGCAAGGAAAGTCATTAGCACAGTACCTGGCACATAATGGCATTAAAAATGTTAGATATTATTCACCTCCTTTATCATCATTATTAGTAAAGTTCTTTGTGCTAAAATTCCTGGTTGATAGTTAAGAAGAGCCATAGGACAGGTTCTTAACCATCATCTTTCCTGAAACTGAAACACTCATAGGTCATCAGGACCCTTCTGCCTGCAGGAATGCCTGTTTTCACACATCTTTGAAAGAATGTCCCTCATCTTTTTGTCAGGTCCCCTGGATCTTTCATTTAAAGATTTCAAGGAACAGAGCTAGAAACATCAGTTGGAAAAATATGCAGGGGCTAGTTTCAACTCAATATAACAGAAGAATTTTCTCACAAATAGGACTGTCTAAATATGAGACAGATGGCCTCTAGAGGTAGTGAATTCCCCATCACAGGAAATATTCAAGCAAAATCTGGGTGAACTTACTGGAAATACTGTGAAATGATTCAGATATCATATACGGAATTGAACTAGAAGACGTATGGGAACTTGACTAACCCTAGGATTCAATGCTATCTCTTTTTTTCACTCTTTACACTTCCTTAGAGAAAAATAATTTGATAACATTGAAAAGCATCTGAAACACATTTAAGCTAGGGACCTGCTTTGTGGAGCAGAGCATTTTGCAAAGCAAAGATCCCCAAACTGTTATCTTTGGCTAATAGAAAAGAATTTCTAGTAAACACACTACCAACACCTACAAAACTCAAACTTGAGAGTCAAAGAAAATTCTCTTTACTAACTCTTATTTTAAAAAGGCAATCACTGAATTGCTTAGCTATATGAACCTTGAGTTGAATTAAATTCAGGAGCAAAATGTATTTTTTTAAAAATGCTTTCCTTCTATCTTTTACTATAGCATGCCTTCTGGCTTTGGAATGTGTCTTTTATCTTCTGGGGAGGATAGAATCTCTCATCCTAATCAAAGAGTACTTATTAGATGCTGTGGTATAAAAAAGAATTTGTGTGCTCTGTGTCCCAGGTTCCTGGCAGGGAGCTTCCAAAACCCTTGGAATTTAAGTGACAGAAGTGTCTTTGTAATGCTAATAAGGTGACTAATCCTGGGTGCTTAAATAGCATTAGGAGGGAACTTGGTCACCATAAAGACCAACCCGGTGATTAAAGGGTAGTGACTGTTGGGTCAGACCAATCTCTGGGGAGAAATTGGGGGCTGGAGATTGAATTCAATGACATAGCCAAGGATTAAATCAATCATGCCCAAATAATGAAACACAATAAAAACTCTGGGTGCCAAAGCTCAATGGAGCTTCCTGGTTGGTGAATACATTGGCATTCTAGGAGGGTGACATGACCTAATTCCACAGGAAGAGGGCATGGAAAGTCTGCATTCAGGACCCTCCCATATCTCACCCTGTACGTATCCTTTATAATAAAGTTGTAATTGTAAGTAGAGCACTTTCCTGAGTTCTGAGTCATTTTAGGGAATCATCAAAACTGAGAGGGTCAGGGAAGTCCCTAAATTTATATCAAGTTGGCACTTAAATCTTTAACCAGTTGGTTGTAAGTACAGCTCGGGGTCATTTGCAGTGTGGCTGGAAGCTTAGGTTCTACTTTCCAAATTTTGAGTGTTAATCAGATGTATTCTGTATGTGCTACTCAGCGGTAGCTGGAGACCTGGATAGTGGTTCACCACCAGAGTTCATTTCTCAAAGTAGTCGGTTTGCTGTTTAGAATCAAATCCACACATGTGCAGCTTCGAGGTTGGGATCCAGAGCTTACCCACAACAGCTTCATGGATCACTTTGTCGAGCTTCTCCACAACTCCGTACTCTGTCCCAGGAGCCCTTTCTGTCCTCTGGCTAGAAATTCAGTGTTTTTGTCTCCCTAGTGTGCAGTGCATTTCTCACCATTGGGTTTGCTGCCAGGGACAAATGGTGGGAGGAGAGAGAGAGAGAGAGAAGCAATGGGAATCTCCCCTACTCCTCAGACAATAGAGTTGAGAGAAGGCTTCGTCTTCCTCAGAATTTTAGGTGCTCGCTTGGCTACTGATGCCACTACTGACCCCACCAGATTTCACTTTCAGGACTGGGGAGAAAAAGAAAAAATACAGGGAGTTTCCCCCATTCTGTGTAATAGGGACTCCTCTTCCTACCCTTCTAAGGAGAAAGGGAGAGCTTCTCTTACAGAGCCTTCTATTCACATTACATGAGCTGTTTCAGGATTCTGGTGCCTTGGAACTAATACCAGAATATATGGATGAGGGAAAAGGCAGGAAAATCACCAACACATCAATCTTACTTCAAGTTCACATTTTCTTCCTCGGTCAGTCTAATATCATTCACTCTTTGGAGTCCTCAGATAGCCATTCCATCTTTTCTTCCAGGGCTTTTAGTTATATTCAGTGGGAGAAACAGGATGAAGCATGTTTATCTCATCTTAACTGGAAGTATTTTGTGTATTTCTAAACTTTTGTATAGTCTCAGACCGTATCATTCACTTAACTTAATATTCTACTTAATTTTATATTACCATGTTATCTAATATGCACGTGTATTATTGCTATATGTATTTCCTTACTAATAAACACTTAGCTTGTTTCTAACTTTTTACAATTATAAACAATGTTGTAATGAACATCCTTGAAACATGTTTTCTTGTGTCCGTTGTAAGAGTTTTTGTAGAACATGCTTAGAAGTGTCACTGCTGAGTAAAAAGATACATCCTGTGTATTATAAAATACTCTCTAAAGTAGTTGTATCAATAAAAACTCCTGCTGGCAATGGGTAGACATTCTCTACTCCTCCCCATACCCTTGCAAACAAATAGTGTTATTTTTTTTTAAATACTTTCCATCCTGATGCGTGTGAAATGGTTTATCTTGCGATTATTTTAGTTTGTATCTCTTGCTTGTATCTCTTTTAAATCATTTTATGACTGCAAAAAAATATATATGCACTATAAGAGTAGTATAGCTAATACAGAAATATAGAAAACTTGAAAGAAAATAGAAAAGTATAAAGAACGTTTTTTAAAAATCCAATACACCAAACTAATACAGGTGATTATCTCACAGAGGGACGACTGGGAGTTAAGACTCAGCACCACGGTCAAAGGCGATTTAGCTTTATTTTTTTTTAATAAAAAAATTTTCATGCATTCCTTATAATCAAAAATTAATTTACTATGTGTGGTGATAGATGTTAACTAGATTTTGTAGTGATCACTTAATAATATATACAAATATCAAATCATTATGTTGCATACGTGAAACTAATATAATATTATATGTGAACTATATCTCAATTTTTAAAATTAATTTAAAAATAAATTATGATAATTTTGCTTGACTATCTTTCCATTTGATATGTTATTATGTAGGTATGAATAGATATTACATTGCAACTTAAAATGTGGGTTTTGGGGGGGGAGCGGCAAGATGGCGGAGGAGTAGGAGACCGATTATCATCAGGTCCCGGGAATT
>LNAC01000158.1:3391591-3442445 GCA_002007465.1 Ailurus styani | reverse complement strand
GTTTGTTTGTTTCTCTTGGTCTTCTGGGGGAGGGGCCTGTTGCTATGATTCTCAAGTGTCTCTGCCCGAGGCGGATTCCCACCGCCCTCGCCAAGGGCCAGGCTAAGTAATCAGCTCGGGTTCGCTCTCGGGAGCTTTTGTTCCCTGAACGCTTTCCATACCACGTTGGAGGACGGGACTGAAAATGGCAGCTCCCAGTCTCCCACCCGGAGGAGCTGAGAGCCTGGGGCCTCAGTCCTCAGTGCGCCTCAGAGAAAAGCAGTCCCTTCCATCTCCTGGTCTCCGGCCGTGCTCCAAGCTCCCCCGGCCTGTGACCGAGTGTCTCTGTCTCTGGCGCTGCCCCGTTTAGAATCTCCGAACCTGGCAGATTCCTGCAGCCGCTCCCGCGCTGCTGCTCCCGGAGGAGGAAGGAGGGGGTCTCTCCGGGTCTGCCGCCCGCGGGGTCCCCGCTCACAGATCAGTGGCCCGGCTGTGCTTCAGATCACAGCCCAAGGTAATCCCGAGCTGAGAGACACCTCAGCTCAGCTCCGTCTCTCCCGCCGGCTTCTCTCTGAGACCTGGGAGCTTGGTCGCGCTCAGACACCCCTGGTCTTTTTGTGTCCCTGTGGGTCCTGAGACCACACTGTCCCCGCAGGGGTTTCACCCCCCGCTTGGTCTCTGGGACGATGTCCCTCAGTGGAGTCGACTTCTTTTTTTTTTCTTTTTTTTAAAGATTTTATTTATTTATTTGACACAGAGAGAGGGATTAGAAGTAGGCAGAGAGGCAAGCAGGGAGAGATGAGAGAGGAGGAAGCAGGCTCCCTGCTGGGCAGAGAGCCCGATGTGGGCCTCGATCCCTGGACCCTGGGATCATGACCTGAGCTGAAGGCAGAGGCTTTAACCCACTGAGCCACCCAGGCGCCCAAGCCGACTTCTAACAGTTCTGAGTCTGTGCTCCGCTGCTCACTCCCTTGCCGGCAGCCAGCCCCTCCCCCCGGGGTCTATCTTCCCGTCGCCACAGATTCACTTCTCCGTACGTCTTACCTTCCAGAAAGTGGTCAATTTTCTCTTCCTAGAATTGCTGCTCTTCTTCTCTTCGATCTCAGGTAGATTTTGTAGGTGTTCAGAATAGTTTGATAGCTATCTGGGTGAATTCCTGGGACCTGATGATAATCGGTCTCCTACTCCTCCGCCATCTTGCCGCTCCTCTCAAGAACAATTTTTATATTAATGACAAATATATATATTATGCTTTTTGCTGGTTATCATTGCTGTGGGTAGTTAATATAAATTAAATTACTAAATCTTCTTAATCAGCCTATGAGGATATTTAGACATGGGGATGCTAAGAAACTTGACCGAAGTCATACAGCTAGGAAGGACTAGAACCCAGGTAGTCTGATTGACCAAATCTTGCTCTTAGTCATATTACAGTGTTCTGAGTTTTCATTAAGTCTTCTGATATGTTGCATACCTCTTCAAAGCAGTGGTTATGAAAAATTCTTTCATCTGAGTGGTATTAAGGTTTGTGGGTAAATTACATACATATACTCATTTATATTTATTTGTATTTATATGGATATGTGTATCACACACACACACAGGATGAATATACTTCAATGCCCAACCAATTCAAATTAAGTTCTAATCCTGGCTTGCCACAATATCAATTGCCCATTCTACTTGCCATTATATTTAATCCTTGGATTAATTGACTTGAGTTTTTCCCAGAAAGTCATCTGAAAATAATCTATATGTAGCAATCTCTGCCTTTGCAAATCAATGCAGATAACTCATTAGGCAATTAATTATTAACTTTGTCCTGAAAGAATAAGATTAGAATAAATTGATTTTGTGGAAAGGGAAATATGGCAGCAACAAGTCTATAATGATGGGACATAACTCTGACAGGTGATAATCCTGATGAATAATTCAGGAGTGCCCTATATGATTCTTGGGAAACTAAGGTAACCTTGGGGGTTAATGGCCATGCGGTCAATGCCTGGGTAAGAAAGGTAGGAGATACTTGAGTCTTAACCTCTTTTAGAATATTGCTTGGGATTGACCTCATTAGGGGAAATTAATCTGAAGAACCCAAAGACCTATCTAGAATATTCTAAAATTACTTATGATATCCCACTATATGTTATTTCAGCTTCTTTGAGGGGAAAAAAAATTAAAATAGCAGATGGAAGAATTGTTTGGCATCCATCCAGGCCATCTGGTTTAGCCACAGTGACACATCCACTAGGACAATTTACTCATAATAACAGAAGGATACAGCTTAACAGGATAGAAGACTGGAATTCCTCTTCATCATCAAAGATGTGCCCAGAATATTTGAAGAACTGCCATTGTTCTTCTATCTTCCCAGAAAGGAAACCCATAAATATAGATCATTTGGGGGCTGACAATGGCTATGGGTCTACCAAAACCAGTCAGTTCAATGAAAAAAATAAGGCCATCATAATTGTAACTTTCTTGTAGAGAGCACTAACAGACCTTATAGACTCTTCACCTCCTTTTTGGAGCATCACCCCGTCATGGTCATTGTGGTGTTATGTCCCTTTTGATTGTGTACTAATGCACCTTATCAAGCCTTTGGGTAGCCCATATGCAGATGGTGTGTTGTGCTTCTAGCAATTGGTTATGTCCGACCTGTCAGAATGTGTTCTAACTATTATGGCCTACTCTGAGTGCGCACAAATGCTTTCTCCAGAATGACAGATATTCCACAACCTTGGATTTCTTTTTTTATCCAAAAACATAGCTTGTGTAAAAGAAACCTCTAAATACCATGAAAAACGACATTTCCATCCATGTGTTTTGTAATACTTTATCCCCAACTACAAATACTAACACCTGTATGTGGTACATAATTCTAATGATATAATCCAGTCTTAGTGTTTTACTGCCATTCATAAACTGCTTCAGCAGAACTACTTGTGATTTACAGCGTCAATAGAACCCTTTAAATTACATCCTATATTATGTCGTAGGGCATGTATTGCCCTGTGGTCTCACATGCAATGTCAGAGACAGAGGGAACAAGAAATGGAGAATTGTGATTTCACTGTAAGTCAACAGCTAAGTGTTGTTTATGAGCACTGGGGTTTTAGCACATGATATCATTTCACTTTTTTTTCTTATAGCAGTTAACCTAATGTGGGACAAAAACCTAATTCAATCAAAAATTATTTATATTTTAATATCTTTGGCATTGATAAGGAAAGGCAAATACTAACCATATAATTAATTCTCCTAAAATTACTGTTATTTTAAAAATCAGCCGGATTTTTCCTGTAAGAATGGAAAGAACATTGAAAGGGGTGCATGCTTATCCCAATGTTTATGCATACATGGTTAGGCACTCTACAAACATTTGTTGACTTTTTCATTAGTTATTAAAAAAGGAAATTTAAATTTACAAATTAAATTGATTTATTAATTTTTATATAACTGATAATATAAAACAATGAAAGTTGCACTTGAGAACCCATCTAGTCATCAGTGAGTTTGTTTCTTTTTTAATTTAGTTGATATGATAAATAAATGAAATCACAGTGTACCAAACACAAAAGTTGGATTCAGAGGAGACACTGAATTCATTTCATGGCCTAAATACTTGAAGTTTCATATCATCTTTAGTGATTTATTTTAAGACTTATGATGACAACTGTGATTTTTCAAAGCACTTTAGGGTAGCTTGACCTTGAATTTTTGCAGGAAAAGATGTCTTTTGACCTCAGATTTCCCCATAAAATCTGAGCCTAGTAGTAAGTAGTTAGAGTTAGAGCAGTAATAATTTGTGATTAAAATGCAAGCATTTCATTTGAGCATAACCAGTTTCACTTACCTCGGAGTAAAATAGTGTAAGAGGCAGACAAAACCAGAGTGAAAAGGCAGGAAACACACGCACGCACACACACACACACACACACACACACACACACTTTTCATTTTATAACTATTACTTACCATTGCACTTACATCGGGAGGTATGCTTGCTTCCGAATGAATATATCTTGCCTATCCCATTTGTGATTTGATGTCTCCAAATCCTCTCTAAACCATAAGCAGCAACTCTGAAATTCTATCAACAAAAGATATGTATACAGATGAATAAGAGTCATTTAAAAAAAAAATAGATTCTTAAGCCCATTTGGATTCAGTTAATCTCTAAAAAGCCTGGTTAAGAAATCAAAGAAGTAGATGAGGTTATTTCTACATTCTATGTGTCTAATATTTACCTGCAGGCATATATGAAATAATTATTAAATGACTGTGGCTACTTAAAATTTACAGAATTAAACCTATGCAGGGAGTAGTTGATCTTAAACTGACACAAACCAGATAGTGTCTTAATGTTACTCGAAGGAATTTTAAACTGACTCTGTTAAAGCTGAGGTTATTTGCCTTGGGGATGCCTAATGGAAGGGTTATTACAACACTGTCCACAAATAGGGACCTTGGGAGAGTCAGGCCACAGCACTCCATTGACAGCTAATACGTTGGACCATTGCCCTGTCACAGGGATCTCCAAGGCCAAAGGTCATATCTCTTCCTTAATATTTAAATAAAGATACTTGACAAAAGTAAAAAACATTGCCAGTGATGACTGCTGCTCAATTTATAAGAACCTTTACAAAGTCATGCTAATTCTTGGCCTTCTTAGAATGCATGGTAACCTTTCATAAATCCATCTTTTCCAGATGTCCTTGGAAATGACAGTTATAAAACTACAAATGATTTGTAATGCAAAATGGGACTGACAGACTTGAAGATTAGGGCTCCATGTACTAAAATGTCTAAGATTATAGTTAACAAAAGGCATAAAATACATCGATAAATAGCTCTGAAGTAGCTCAAGATTATTTTAAACATCTGAGTCAATGCTAGAACAAAACAAAAAGGAAAACTCATGTCTGTAATGTTAAAAGTAGCAGTTTACTTCATGAAGATAGAGGAACAGAATTCCTCTGTGCGGGTCAGCTGGAAGACAGCAACCCAGTTACACTTTTTTTTTCTAGGCAATAGAATTTTTTTTCTCTTATGTCACTTTTTAACTTGTCAACATATGAACTTGATTTTTAAAATCTTTCAGGAATACTGGACTCGTCGAACTTAATTATATATTCTCTTCCTTAACTTTAAAAAAATGAGTCAACAAAATGCTTATCCTCTTAGCACATCTATGATGAATCACAAATTAAAACCTAATGAGAAACAATTTTCGTACTTCATCTTTACTGCTGAGATGACTTCCATTAACAGGATAAGTTGGGGCTCTGTATTTAAGCCACACGTATCACTAGATGTTTTCAATTGTTTTTGGGGAAACAGAGTCAGGAAATAATTTAAGGCAAAACTAGAATGCTATAATCCGAGCTTTTGAAAAATACTTGAGGAAATGACTAAATACTACTTTTTTGTAAAATTTCGAATGACCTACATGATAAGCCACCTGCCCTGTTGCACTTTCAAATATCAAGAGTAAAGTCTGCCTCCAAAACCGTCAGGACAGTATTAGGAGCTTGGGCCCAACAGGACCTTCGACCTTCTGCTGGAGAGGGAGCTGGCAGACAACCCATTTTCAATGTTTTGGTTCTGTGTGAGTCTTACCCCTCTCTTCTCCATATGTCCTCTACTTGCATTTAATTCCTTTCTAGTTATTCTCACTCTCTTCTTCCTAATGATCAATGAAAATGAGACCAAGTCCATCACTATGATTCTGCTAGCGCAGAAATCATAAAACAACACACAACTTAAAAAAAAAAACAGGTTAAAAATCAGTTGAAACCTTCATAATTCAGTCCTCTATTTGCATTCAGTGAGCTTGAAAGTGAGCCACAACCTTCCAGTATTTAGTGACCTAGAACTAGAAGTCTAGTGAAGACATTTTTGTAGAGGAGTTAATATATCTTTGAAATGGAAATAATACATTTTCAAGGAATCTCTATGTTTTTCTATGAATAGTTGCATTCATTAGTCAAATTTACTCAAAGTAGTAAGTTCATTTCTAAACATTTCTGGAAACCGTATGTGTGCTAAGTTTAGTTAACTATAAAATAGATTTGACCAAAGCATGGAGAAAGGATATTTCCTTTTCTTGATTATTTTTTCAGTGCCATAAAATATGCTATCATGTTTACAGTATGTCAGAGTTGATGTCATACACAGAACACTAAAACAGATGATGTTTTCAGCATGTGGATGAAAAAAGTCTCAGAGCTCACTAGGAGCCTTCAAACCAAAACATTGTAGTGACACTAGGTAGACTGTACTGGGGAGGCTAGGCCCCTGTGAAAACCAAGGCATGTCTTAACCCGTCACATGGTCAACTTACTCTTCTTTCTCACCCAGTCTGTCTTATGCAATGGCTAGGTTGTTGGGTGGAAAAAGCAATGCACTGTGAGGTCCAGCTACAGAGCCAAGAAGATAGGCCTCTTCTAGATATTTTGAGCATCAGAGCTGCAGTATTAATATCATTCCTTCACCATTAGCTTAACATTTATTTATTCACTGGAACCAAGAAAACTCACTTTTTTGGGATTCTTTGAGAATTTGACCTGTAATTTTCATTTCATTCATTCGTTCGCTCATTCATTCATTCATTCACTTATCACTCAATATTTATTGTCTTCTGTGTATCCGCAGCTCTTCCAGACACTGTAGGGTGCGGAGATGAGCCATGGAGAGCCTCCTTTAAAGGCCTGATAATCATCCTAGTGTTATCCCCTCCTTGAACGACTTGACATTCTTCATCTTCATCTTGACTCTCTCTTCAATAATAACGGAGACACTTTCACTGAAAGATATCATTGCATTTGTCTTTTTTACCTCACTAAGATTTGGATTTCTATAGGGAAAGAGCCAGAATCCAGGCTAAATGTTCAATTAAAAGAAAATCGAATGAATGAATGAACAGAATAGATAGCAGCAGAATTATCCTTGCTTTGTGAGCTTCAGCTAGCTAGTCTTCATCCTAAGATACTCAAACACTCCCATGACACAGTGTTTTCAATCATCTTAAATACTATTTTATCCCAAATCTTGGTTTGGGAAAATTTAAAAGAAAAAAGCAGATGGGGAAGTTTATGATTCAAACATGGGCCAGAGTAGCCCCTGTTTACTGTGTGGCTATACTTGAGAATAAAATAGACCCAAAGGCAAGATGAGAGCCGCACAACTTTCTACATCTATTACCAATCATATTTTTTAAAGATTTTATTTATTTATTTGAGAGAGAGACAGAGACAGAGAGAGTATGAGCAGGAGAGAGAAGCAGGCTCTTTGCTGAGCAGGGAATCTGATGTGGGTCTCGATCCCAGAACCCTTGAATCGTGACCTGAGCCAAAGGCAGATGCTTAACCCCTGAGCTACCCAGGTGCCATGTCATGTCATATTGACATTTATGACATTTAACATTGTTTAAATGATTCCCTAATTGATAATTCCTCATGCAACATTTATTTGGTTTGATCTATGTTTACCCTAACATGTGTATCATAGGGTCTGATTGTCTTAAATGATTCTTTATAACATTTCTTTAGTACACACAGGATGCCATCATCTCTCACCCCCCTCCCCCACTACCTCTCTGTTTGCAACCAGAAGCATTTTTTTTTGAATAACATATTATTCTTTTTTCTTTTTTAAATATAAATCCAGGCTGGCAGGCACAGTGCGATGTGTAGACTGGATTGAATCAAAGCAGCATTCTCCTACTTTTCCTGTGCATAGGAAGTGATACTAACAAGAATCAGATTTTCCTGGACCCGTAAAAGACTAACAGAGGAAACAACTTCTGGCACGGTAATTCTTTGAACTGGAACCATGAGGGCAAGTACTAACGTATCCTTCTATCGCATGCAATACCTTATGCACAAAAGCAGTTTTTTGGCTGTTGAAATGGACTGAATCAGATTTGCAGTACTAAATTTTTAAGGGTATGTGAATATTTTTATTTATTTTGAAGGATTCTATGTTCACAATTCATCTGTTCAGATGAGGAGTTTCAGATTTGATTCCAGGTAATTTCCTTATGGAATGGATTTGAGACAGATGTTTGGGAAGATGTTTTATAAATATTTTCCCTTGATCAGAAGAAGCAAGACAACTTGTAATCCAACAATATTAATGCAATTAATGCAAGCTTTTATTGTTGGATTATTAGTAGTATTTATTAAGCACTCATAGGATTTGGAACAAGAAGCCTGGAGCCCATGATCTGCCATTGATTAGCTGCATGACCTGAAGCAACACAATTAACCTCGGTGAAACTCACTTTCCTCATCTGTAAAAATGAAGCTAATTATACCAACCTCACATGGTTGTTAGGTTCAAAGGATATCATGGAAATAAATGTGTTTTTCAATCTGTACCATTACTAAAATTATATAATTATTTATTTCCCTTAGAATGTGAGCTGTGTTAGGACTAGGATCATTTTCATAAAAATTTCTACAGTGAACACTAGTCCTGGCACATAGCAGGTGCTCAATAAATGTTGAATGTATACATATACATGAATGAATTGATTCAGGATACTAGAGCTACAAGGTTTACTATGATCCCTGTCCCCCGAAAAATTATCATCTTGTAGAGGAGAAAGATGTATGTGACATATACTCTGACACAATTTAAAATTATACCCGTACAATCTTAGCAGCATGAGAGTGATTGCCAATCTGGTAATTTCTCCATTCCTTCTTTTTGTGTGCAAACATCTGCAGAACAATAGGCAAGAACAAATTCATGCTTGTACTGATAGATACTACTTTTACATTGCTGTGAATTTTACTGTATGAACAAAGAAAAATAAAACCAGAGTTTTTAGAGCTGGGAGAGGTACTTTAGATAACAAATATGTCTAGTGTGGAAAATAAGCCCATGTTATACAGATGCCCTCTTAGAGATGAGAGGTGAACACCCCCATTTCCTATTTCCTTATATTTGATGGAGGAACAGTGGACTTCCAGAAAATCCATAATGACTGAACTTGGTGATTTTTCATAAGGAAGGGAAAGTAAGCTTAATATTTCACTCTAGTGAAAGAATGTTGACGTAAGATAACTTACTTATAATAACTTAAATCTCAAGGATATTTCCTATCAGAAATATTTTTGTTGATAAACCAGAGAAACTCTGTTTACTTAGTAGGTACTTAAATAATTCCTGTTGTAAGACTGGACCAGATGACCTCAGAGCTCCTTTTTCCCTCTGAAATTCCATGAGGATGAAAAGCCTAGAACAATCAGGGGTTAGCCACTATAGCTCTCTTTGGTGCACTTGCGTCTGGAGCCTGAAATCACTCATTGGCTGGCAGATAGTGTTTGTTGAACACTAGTTGGCCACAGCTGCTTTATTGGCAAAAGGAAGGAAAAACCACAGGTCAATGTGAAGTTGGGCTTAGTCTGACCCATAATTTACCATCAGTCATCTGTGTGGCTATGGTAAGATCTCAAAACCGTGAATGCAGGATTGAAGCTAGGGGAATTTCGAGTACAATCATCAATTCTGTTGAGCAGAATTCTTCTAATGGTATCCTTCAGATACTGTCTTCATTTTCCCACGCATTGTGTTACTTTGTATTTCTTTGAAGCATTTTATCTTTATAACAACATATGAGCCGGGAAATAGTGATTCTACATGTTGTAGGTAGAGAAAAAGCGCAGCAGAGTTGGGGACCTACTAAGGTGACCTATTTACTGGCAGAGCAGAGACAATAATCCAGTATTGCAGAAATTAAAGAACACTCTTGTCAGTGGAGCACTCACTGGTCCACTGGTGCATGTTTGTTTTTTTGCCAGAGAGCTTCTTTGTAATAGCACATCTTGTACCGATTTGGTGCTTCATGCTGTTGGAATGGGAATAAGGGCGAGGATGACATCGAATGGTGGGAAATGATAAATTTTGAATTAATTTGTTGCAGCCTGAAAGAAGAGTATATAAAAACACAGCCCCAAACTAGAAGTGAAATGAAAAGTGTAGAAAGGACTCTTACTCTCTATTCCTCTTTATTATTTTATCCCCATCATTTGCATACAAAAGAGAAGCAAAAGGGGTGGTAATCTATGTATACACATTCATAATTAAGACAGGAGTCTGCAACATACTTGAAATAAGAATGAAATTATATTTGCGGAGTTTTCTCCTCTTGCTCGTGTGTGTGCGTGCGCCCGCACGTGTGTGTGTGTGTGTGTGTGTGTGTGTGTGTGTGTGTGTGTGTGAGGCCCTCAAGCAAGGCACAGGGTGGTGTGTGAGATGTTGTTGCATTTCAGCCCTTTGGTCAGACCCAATTGTGACTTTTCCACTGAGAATTCTAGCACACTCCGAAGACTTTCGTTTCCATCTTCACCCTTTCTCAGAACATCCTAAGATGCTTACGGAAATTAATTTTTTGTAGCGCATGAATGGGAGACCTATGAAGAACAGAAAGAGGGCAAGGAAACCATTTAAGAAGTGCATATGCCTAGAGAGACAGGGTTCAACATTATTGGGGGACATAGTTACAAACTGAAATGTGCAAGTTTTATTTAAAGAAGACATGACATCCTAAGAATGTGGTTCCTTTTGTTTTAAAGAAGAATCTGAAAGGAGAGCATATAATAAATATGTTTTATGATTTTCTACTTTTCAAATTTTTCTTTTAGCCATTAGAATGATTTTTAAATATAAACAAAAAAAATCTCACTCAAAGCCTCCAAATTTTGATACTGTTTTTCTTTCAAGTTCTATTCTAAAATGGAAACAAAGTCAGGGAAATAACATTGTGGGACTCTCTAGCAACACCCCCCCACACACACACACACACATCACTACCAATTTTCATTTAGCTGGCTGCCTGCCACCAGCCCAAGTTTGGAGAGATTCATGGCCCACGCTTCCTCAGAATTATGATGTCCTGTTTTATGGGATGTTCAGACTTTGGTAAGAATGGAAAGCTAGATCCTCTTCGGAATTAACTGAGATGTACTAGTATGAGGAATACAAGGACTGTGAATTACCTGCCTCGAAAACAGCCTCAAAATTTCATTGTCCTGAGGAAAAATTGAAGAGGGTTTTATTAAAGACAATAGGTAGAATTAAACCTGGCTAAGAAAGCTAGGGGCTGACAGTGAAAATAAAAATAGCCACATGAAATACTCCTAACCAATTTGGATGAGCATCTGAACAATAATAAAAACTAAAGCTCTATTGTGGTTAATTTTTGAAAAAGTATCTATAGCAATAGTCACTACTATAGAAGAGAATTTCAGAAATTTTTACTGTACACAACTGGTTTCCACAGCTATGATACTTTTCTTAAAAATTGTGACAGTATTTCAGTGCCGAGTTAAAACTACGCCATTGAATTCTCAACTTCTTTCACTTTCTCCCTTATTCCTGGAGCACTTTCTTAAATTCTGTAGCTCCGGGTCACAGTGTCTCCCTGAGCTAAAGAGGATGTCCCAATTTAAATGAGAAGTTGTGTTACCACCCAGTTGGTAACCACAGTGAGTAGACCCAGACTTCTCTGGGATTTAATGCCGAATCTCTAAGCAGAAAACATACCCTAATTTTTATATTTATCATTAATGTTGCTTAAAGTAGAACATTTTGTAAGTAGTCACATTAGAGACATCAGAGGATGAATTAAGTGCAATTGTGTGGAGAACAGAGGAAAAATAATCTTAAAACTAAGGAGCATCAAATTAGTTGAATCAGATACTCTAATCTGGCGGCAAAGAACCTGTACTTTGGTGCCTCCTCGCTCTGCATATGACCGACTTGTGACATTTACTAAAAGTCAACTTTCAGTTATTTATTGTTAAAAGTTACAATTTATGAAAAACTGGAAAATCCCCCAATCCCCACCTTGCCCCCCCCCGCCGCCCCCCCCCCTAGAAAAGTGCTTTGGTATTTTTTTATATGTCAAAATATTACCTACAAATAAAGTATTAATTCAACAGACAAATAAAGCCACAGTTCTAGATTCTGCAGTGCCTCCCAATTCAGGTTGCCCCTCACAAATCTTGTCTTTCTTCAGAGATACCTGTAACTTGTTTTTCAAAATCTTAGGTCTAAGAAGTTAAGTCTCCCTCAAGAGCAGCATTGCTCTGCTCCGAAAAGTGTTACTTGCTCGAACAGATCGCAGATCCTAAGCCTTAGAGAGGAATGCAGTTTGCTGTTTTGGGGGGCGCTGCCTTGAACAGCGGATGCAAGTTCCGTTTTTTCTTCGGATGAAGCATGAACAATAAAACCCTTCTCTGAGGCACTTGCATTTTTTCCCACTAGAGGTCTCTCTCGTAACAGCTTTCCTTTTGTTGGGATCATTAATTATTTTACTCAAAGGAACAATTCTACCTTTTAGATTGGAATGCTGCACTTAGCATGTTATGCTAGAGAAAGATATAATACCTCCTTAGCTTGTTCTCCTCCTTGATGGGTAGATATTAGGTTGACTGAATGAATCATCTTGGGTATTTTATTACACAATTGGCTACACTTTAGTAAAGAAGTTGAAACTTTCACCTATGCCTCCAAAAGTCTCAGAATTTGACCGGTTAAAACAATATGCTACAGTAAATATGCCTTATCAATGAGCACTAAACAGTCAGGCTTTGAATTTTCCTAAGAACATCTAAGATCCGGTACTAACTTCAATCATAAAATCACAAGCTGAAACCGTTTTACATTCACTACTTCCACTTCAGCAAGGAAAAAAAAAAAAGCATGTTTTCTCATTTGTGTAGGGATGTTTCATTTTGGCTGATTCCTTGTATATTCTTTTTACAGAAAATAAGCTATTAGTGTCAAAAATATCCATGTTACATTATGGAAGGGTTTTTTGTATTTAAAAGATGTTTTCTGAGGAAATAGTAATTAGGAACTATGTTTTTACCAAAAAAAAAATTCCCCTACTATTAACTAATGAAAGAGACCAATAAGTTTCAATAATGTTAGAAAAGAATCTAAAATGAAAACAAGCACTGAATACTCTCAAGGAAAATTGCATGGAGCAAAGTACTATAGAATAAAAAAACACACTGACATCAGTCACAAAGCCATTTAAATATTCAGCAAACTCAAAGAGTGAGCACATTTCTGAGGATGGTAGTAGAAAGACAGTGCTGTGCTCCTGACACAAGAAATTCAATGGGAAGATGTGAAATGTGAAGAAGCAAAGGAGCGCCTAGCAAATCAATTTTAGTGTTATACTGAAGGTAGAGTATGTCGGCATGAGCGGATACAGTGGCTAAGCACAGAGCAATACTGTATAATGAAAAAGGGCGCAAGGAAATTTGACAAGCTGAAAAATGTACCACCACCTGGCCAGGAGAACACAGACCTGTCAGACAACAGTTCTGAGAATCAGAATCTGTCCTAGAACAGAAGCAGAAAATAGATAATGCATTATTTACATTTTTGAAATTGTAGTCTGCTACCCAAAGGGTTTACCCAATACTTCTTCCTCCAAACGTAATTTATTAAGCAGTTAGGTACCTGCTTCCTTTCGACACCAATTCAAACATATCCGTGTATTTGGTGACAGAGTCTAAATCCCCACCTGCAACCGCTTCTACTGTCACCGAATGACTGGTCCTGTAACAACAACAACAAAACAATGACAAAACAACAACCCATCCATGGAATTAAATACGAGATTGGCACATTTTTTAACCGGAGCGACTAGATGAAGCATGCGTTTTGACAAAGTTTTGGGGCCCGTGCGTGAGTGACAGGCATCCCCCCCCACCGCGCCCCCCACCGGCTAGAAAGCACCTGCCCGGAGCTGGCTGGGCTGTTCAGATGGCAGAAATAACAGCGCAGACATGACAGACACCTGGGATTTTCGTGCAGGAAGGAGTCTGAGAGACCTGTTTTTTCACTTTACAGTTGAAGACACTGTTCAAGGAGGTTAGTGACTACCATAGAACCCACTACGACTGGATTATTCTGAGAAAAGAGACCCAGTTGTTAAAAAGCAAACAGCGGTGCGGTAGCATCATAGACAGCTGAACACATCACAGTGATACATAGATTCTAAAAGCTTCGAGAGTTAAGGACACGTTAACAGCATGTTATTATGGAAAAAACATATTTTTGAATATTAATTGGCTCATTTTAATGGAATGTAAAATAAGCACTATCTTTAAGAAAGATGGTTTTTCAGGATAGGCATTCAGTGCAGGAGGTTTTTTTTATCTATCAGAGGACACTATGCCCCTAAATGTATGTTTCCTTCATGTTTCTGTTCCTAAGTTATGAACTATTATCTCTGGTTTCAGGCAGTTCTTATTATTTTTTATTTAATCTGGAATATTCTAATTAATAAGAGGTTAGATTGACCCAGTCAGCCATACCCAATCGGAGCAACAACAAAATTATCCAAATGAGAGCAATGAATAAAGGTTTTGGTTAAGTGGTAGGTTTCTTTCTTTTTCTTTCTTTCTTTCTTTCTTTCTTTCTTTCTTTCTTTCTTTCTTTCTTTCTTTCTTTTTTCTTTCTTTCTTTTTCTCTTTCTTTCTTTCTTTCTTTCTTNTCTTTCTTTCTTTCTTCCTTCCTTTCTTTCTTTCTAAGGCAGTTTGTTGCTGAAATTAGTCCATCATCAAACTTGTGCATTTCAAAGTACACTTTTGAAAAAAGGATGGCAAAATGTCATTAAAATATGGAAGCTAAAAATCTCTACAAGGGAAATTAGAGATGAAGGAACAAAGCTGACTTTTTCTTGAAAAAAAATGTAATACTGCATCTTCATGAGTTCTTTATCCTACATACCTACATAAACAGAGTNATCAAACTTGTGCATTTCAAAGTACACTTTTGAAAAAAGGATGGCAAAATGTCATTAAAATATGGAAGCTAAAAATCTCTACAAGGGAAATTAGAGATGAAGGAACAAAGCTGACTTTTTCTTGAAAAAAAATGTAATACTGCATTTTCATGAGTTCTTTATCCTACATACCTACATAAACAAAATAGTTGATAACTACATTTCTGTGTGTTTATCACATCACCTTTATTCAGACAAATTATTGGCATTCTGATGTTGAACATATTCTGGGGAAAAGGTATTCTATGCAGTTTCCAAACTTCAAAAAGTCATTACACTTTCTTTCTCAGTAACCCTTTAGGTAAGAAATAATGTGTTTATTCTATGAGTTACCAGCAAATTATAAAAGAATGCAACATGTTTGAGTCAGATTGGTTCAGACTTGTGCAGTCTTAATAACTACAAGGCTTTACTTATATTTTGGAGTGAGGGGGAAACAACCTAGAACCCCCAAAAAGTTTTTCTCATTTTTCCCCTTTTCATCCATTCTCCCTCTGTCTTCTAACCCTTTATTAAAAACAACAACAACAACAAACAACAACCCTTTTCTCCTTCATTCTCCAGTGACATTTTAGAAAGTTATTTGCTTAGCTTTTCACTTCTGCTTTCAACTCTGGATGCTTTTCCTGAGGTCAGTGAAAACCATTTGGAAGACAATATAAATTCATTTTAGTGACTTTTTAAAAGATGCTTCTTAATTCATATGTATATATAAATTAGTTATTTTTTTTAAGTCCACCATGGGAATAGAACTATTCAGGTATCCCCTTCCCAGTATTAAATTATAGATCATAGTAATCCCCAGTCAGAGATAAAAATGCCAAGATGATAGGGATCAAGTGTGTTCTCCTTCCACTGAGAAGATTGGGTTTATTGTCTAAGCAAAAGCTGAGCCCTCTCCCTGTGTGGCCAAGCTGGGTGTGGGCACAATTTATGAGACAAACCCTGAAATAGGCTCTTGTTTTCCTTTTGGAAATTTGCATTTTTTTTTCTCTGACCATTAAAATTTTAACAAGTGTTTCCCTAGATGGAGTGTTTTACAGCTGGTTGTTAAGGTAAAATAGCACATTACCCTACCTGTGCCACGACTGTTCACCAATTAGATCATACAGAAGTTTGTGCACAAGGGAGCAATAGGCATTTGGATTGAGCCCTGACTTGGGTGAACTTAAAAAACAATCAGCTTTTCTTTTGGAGTTTCCCTTAATGGAGAAAGAGTATTTCTCTGAAGCAAACGTTCAAACCATGTTGTTGCTAATTCTTTCGTTTGGGCAGATCACTGAAGTGGCCCAGGAAACACACCATGGAATGTCATTGGCTTTATTTTACTTTTAAAAGGGTCTACTTTATTTTCATAGGACCTTGACGTAGTTATGTAATTGCTTTTCCTTTAAAGTACAAGTGAGTAGTTTTTAAAATGTCTTTGTCAGTAGCCATCTTATAGACCATTTCGATTGGCTTTGTTTACAACAAAATTTTGACATAAATAAATATGAATATTGAACCAGTACAAATGCTGGGAACAGTCAGCACAGTGGATTGTACATCAGCTGTTGTCGTGAGCTGAAACACGTCTGCATACTGGGTAGTGGGTTATGGTGCCTGATCAGAACAGTATGTCATCTGGGAGCACAGAGGAGGACTTGCCAGACCAGAATTACTTACAAGTTGCATTTTGTGTCCTAGAAAGTTTTTTTTTTTAACATCTTAATTTTATTTTTTTCAGTGTTCCAAGATTCATTGTTTATGCACCACACCCAGCGCTCCATGCAATACGTGCCCTCCTTAATACCCACCACCAGGCTCACCCCTCCCCTCCCCCCCGCCCCTCCCCTCCATACCCTCAATTTGTTTCTCAGAGTCCAGTCCAGCATCTTTCCTCTCCCCCTCTGATTTACCGCAATTCACTTTTCCTTTCCTTCTCTTAATGTCTCTTAAAGTTTTATAAACGAAGAANCCACCAGGCTCCCCCCTCCCCTCCCCCCCGCCCCTCCCCTCCATACCCTCAATTTGTTTCTCAGAGTCCAGTCCAGCATCTTTCCTCTCCCCCTCTGATTTACCGCAATTCACTTTTCCTTTCCTTCTCTTAATGTCTCTTAAAGTTTTATAAACGAAGAAAAAGATATCTGGGAAAAAGAAGTAAAAAAATAGAATGCAATGTTGGTTTCAAATATGCAAATGAAAATTTTTAAAAATCGCAAGTATGGTATTCAGTAGACGTTACCAAACAGCCAGAGAGTTTTATAGCTCCATCCTTTTTTCTCTTTTTTTTTTTTTTTTTAGTATACCAGATACACAATGTTACATTAGTTTCAGGTATTGAACATAGTGATTTGAGAAGTTTATACATTGTGCTATGTTCGCCACAAGGGTAGCTATGTAGCTCAATTCTCATAAAAATATTTTCATTAAAATTGTTTGTATTATTGTTTATATATGGAGCCTCTCTTCCTGGGTCACTGTGGATCTGGCATTAGAGAATCACTTTTTGGTTAGTAGTTTTTTTTGTTTTTGTTTTTTTACCAGTTTTCAACTCAAAAAGCCAGAGCATGATTGGTTGACAAGGGATCCATGTAGGAGAGTACGCCTGTGGTTGTGTGTTCCATGCATGTTGAGATAGGCCGTGTTTGTTGAAGGTAAAACAGGTATGTGCAAGGTCAAGAGAGATAATTGGATTCTTGAAGGGGAAGGAAGGAGAAGACTAAATCCAGGAAGCTCTTGGAATGAGCAAAACTTTATTTTCAAGGATCTCAGATTCCTCTTCTACACCCTTCTTTCAACTTCAAACCCTAAGTGTTCTTATGTATACTTTCCTCTTTATGTCATTTTTCCCTAGCCTGCTACTCTTTCCACCTTGTTCTCAAAGCATTTTAATGGCTATTAAACTGTTAAATAAAATGGGACAAAGATGTATCATTGACACTTTAGAAAAATTTTACCTATCTCATGTTCCTAACTAAATTCATACCTCAGATAATTTGCCTGACACTAGTCTGGCTTTCATCTCACTTTGCAGGGTTTTTCTTCAAATAAATATGGTACGAAAGCTAGACTTCTATTTGAATAATTGGATTCCAAGTTTCTTAAATAATCAATAATAATAAGTAGTATGAAGAAAGAGCTAATAACTGACAAATATTAATTTCATAATTAGAGTTCAAGTGACTTTTTCTTCTATTAATGATTACAGGTAGTTGATGTACTTAGGTACCAAAATTTGTAGTGTATTTTGAGTATCTTTTTTTCTTAGAAGAAAAGACTTTTACTTGTGATATATTTTCACTGAGTCATTTTTTATTATCTTTTACCTCGTGATAAATACTGCACACACAAGACATAGCTAGATGGAAGAGATGGGGATCAGGGCATTTTCTGGTAAAATACTTAATTGGCTATTTATCATATGTTTATGAGGTTTTCTTTTTAGTTTAACGACTTTCCTAAAACAGTTTTTTCCTTTAAAAAAGACTTGCTATTTTCTCTGTCCCACACTTCTTAAGTGTTATCACCTAAAAAATGTCGGTAAATAGGTCTATATGAACTTTAAGAACTTTGGGTATTAGCCCTTTCTTACTTTCTGATATTTCAATCTGTTAAAACCTAAAATATTTGTGCTTTTCTTGTCTGTAAAAATATAAGACTCCAAAGATTTTCATGTAACTTTTAAAGAAAGCCTTAAAATCTGTACTTGTAGGGGGGAAAAAAAGCAGAAATAGATCTCTTTCCTGCCTACTAGGTTTGTTAATTTATAGAAGTGATGGGAGTGGAGCACCTCGGTGGCTCAGTCCGTTAAGCATCTGCCTTCGGCTCAGGTCATGATCCTGGGGTCCTGGGATGGAGCCCCACGTTGGGCTCGCAGCTCAGCAGGGAATCTGCTTCTCTCTGTGACCCTCCACCTTCCCATGTTCTCTCTCTTTCTCTTACACACACTCTCTCTCTCAAATAAATAAATAAAATCTTTAGGGAAAAAAGAACATATTTTTTAAAAAGACGTGATGAGAGCAATACTGGATAGTTCTTTGTAGGAAATTACTAAGAGACTGCTTTTTCTATATGATACTTGATATCAGTAGAAAAAGAGGGTTTGCTATTTAGAAATTTGAAGATGTAAGGCATTATGTAGGAAATAATCTGGATTTGGAAATGATGTTGATTTGTTTTTATTTCATCTGAATGTTTACTTTTGTGTCTACCGTACATCGTCCATAATATTTCAGCCTGTTTTAATGAAAATGGATGAATATTCTCAAATAGCTCCTTATTTTTTGCCATAAAATTGGCTGAGATTTAAATTTTTATAGTAAATAAGGGACAATATGTAAAGGTATAAATGTGTTTTTAAATTTTTAAAACTCAGTGTGTTCGTTCCATAGAAATATTACTTTATCAGTTCTTGTTTTCAAGTATTTCTAACAATCCACAGCTTTGCTTATAATAGGTGCTGATCCTAGCAAACATAGAGGAAAATTTATTTTGAAAATAAATGTCCATTATCCCAAAAATATGTGGTATCTATGAAGCCAAAAACGTTGTGACTTATTTAAAGATGTAAGGAACTTAAAAACATAAATCTTTCAAATAAAAGGAAATTACTAAATATATACTCCCCATTGCAATAAATAAGGTAAGTGAAAAATGACTCTACTAATATTAGTCATTCCATTTGGAGATGGGCACATTTCTTGTCACAGTCTGTTCCATAAGTATTTTTCTAGTGGTCACTGAGATTGTGAATCAGATCTAATTAGTCCTTCTTAACCATGTTAACACTGAGGTTTTTCAAGTACTCAGGCAGAATTAGTATTATGATAATAAGAGAAATATTTTGAATGCTATGTAGGGAAGAAGTTCCTCATACAGGAAAAAAAAAATAAGAATCAGTTGCCATAATAGGTAAACAATGTATTGTCTGGTGCTGTGCTTTAAGTATGGAAGTGTGAGGATATTCCTAACACTGCGGGGGTGTGCGGAAAGCCATGACACGTGCCTCTGGAATATAAGGGCTCACGGCGAGCTGGGGAGGCTTTGCATCCTTGCACAAGGTGTCAGGTAACTTACAAGGCAGTCCCGGCCAGGGAACCAAATAGTGGCACTGGGGGTGGTAGCCGGGCTCCTGGGCGTACGGCAGTCTAGACTAAGGAATCTTAGAAAATGAGGATAATGATGGAGCAGAGGGGGGTACGTCTTTAGAGGAAACCCACTGGGAGAGTGATACACGAAAGACTGGAATATTTGTTGTTGTTCATTGTCACTGATAATACATTTTCACATATATATTTTAAAAATTCAGTGTCCTTCTGTATCAAATATTTGTCATTTCTCACTGAAGTAGCGTTGTCCCCAGTCGGGCAAACGTATCAAAGATGACGGCATCTCTTGTGGTAAGAGCTCACCACAGTAATTTTAATTTTGAAATTTGTCTACTGAATCACTCAGTGATAACTATATAATCACTAGTAATTCTGACGGCTGACAAATTAAATACAGAAAACAAGCGGGTAAAATTTTATTTGAAAATATACCTTAGATGAATTTTCATTTTGAGCTGCATATTTTGGTGTTGTGTAAGCACAGATTAGACATAGTGTGTGAGTTATAAACTTAATTTGGAGGGTGCCTGTGTGGCACAGTCCATTAAGCATCCGACTCTTGGTTTCGGCTCAGGGCATAATCTCAGGCTCCACGCTGGGCTCTGTGCTCAGTAGAGTCTGCTTGAATTTTTCTCTCTCCCTCTGCCCCTCCCACTTATGCTCTCTCTCTCTCAACTAAAGAAATCTTTAAAAAAAAAAAAACCCAAAATAAACTTAGTTTATCATATATTAGGATTATGCAAGATTTAGCTTAGGTCCTTTCTTAGCTGCAATAAAGCTTACTTTCACCTTGTATTTGAAATATAATGTATAGTTGGTAAAGAATTTTTCAAGAAAAATATGATTCTCAAAATAATCGTGGTCATGTGCATATTATAATAGGTCTCATTTCATAAACGTGGAAATCAAGGCTCAGAGAGATGAAATGACCTTTCCAAGGCTAAATTGCTATTTAAAAAAATAGAACTAGGGTTAGACATTTGGATATCTTGGACCAGTACTCTTTTCTGTCACCAATAGTGCCTCTTACATCAGAAGGTATATTTGAATTGCCTACCATCACCTTCATTTAAATATACATATACTTAAAATTAAGTCATTAAAAATAACTGAACTCTGTACTTTTAGGGAAAGAGGGAATATGAAATGTATTGGCTCCTAGCAGGAGGTTGTCCCAAGTGAAAGAGCCAGGGGGTACTCTATCAGAAACTCAGGGAAGTATTTGTAAAATTTGTCACAGGAAAAACACCACTAGATTCAGATAGTATCTTTATCACTTCTCGTCCAGAATTCACTCACAGGGAACAAAAAAGCAAAAGAGAAAAATAAAGAGCATCTGCCTAAATGTCTATAAGAGAGGCTATGTTACTCTGAAAAAAAAAATACACATTTTATTCTTTCAGAGGGATGCTGTTCAAAGTTTGTTCAACACAGTTAATACTGTAACCAAAAAGATAGTTGCCTCAATGCTTATTTAGAAGTATTCATTAAAATGGTTGAGATTTCAAAAATGACTTGATAAAAATTTCAAAGTATTCTTCAGAACTTTACAGGAATGCTAAAAACTAAGGAATGCTAAAACTTTAGAATACAAAAAATTACCCTAATGGTGATTGGTCTTCAGCATTGTTTTTAGAGATCCCAAGTTTCTACTATACTATTTGCCTTGTCTAAAAAAATATGGTGAGGCTTTGGTTTCCATGGTGACACAACTCTTTTCATACATATTTATCATCGAAATGCCAGAAACCCACCCCATTCTATCAAAGAATGCTACTTTAGCACTTAATAATTGAAGTTAAAGCTGATTTATTTTTTATGTCAGAGTGTTTTAAACAGATCCCTCTATCACTGAAAACTGAGGTAGCATTACAGTCATTTTCTCATAAGCAGTTTATTTCATACATGACTTCTGAAAAATACTTCTGGTTTTTAAAAACTGGAGAAGACTTGGCTTCCTTTTTTCCTTCAGTCAGCACCACAGGGATTCCCAGCTAAGCTTTCAAAATGTTGCAGAACATACATTGCATAAAGCACACAACCTTCAATTTCATTAATACAGTGCTCAAAAGGAGAACATGCACATCTTGCCTTTGCCGATGCTCAGAGAGCAATAAAGTTATTACCTATTGCAAAATTAATATTTTGGAAAGTAAAATGCTTAACTTTTCCTCCATTTACTCTTTTTAGAGGTGCCTAATTTTCCTTGAGGTCTGAATAGAGATTACGGTGTTTCTTCTACTGAGGTCCTTTTTCTTAAAAAAAGAGCCCCAAATTGGGTATATGTTTATGTCATCTTAAATAATTCCCCTATTGTTACTTCATCGTCTATTAGCCTCTCCCTTAACAGTGCTCTCATTTTGAAGTCCAAGTATCGTGGCTAGTTTATTATTTAACTGATTTTGCATATTAAAACCACCAAGAAAGGGAAGAAATACAATTAAAGCAGTTAATTGTTATTAACCTGTTTTTGTTGATGCACAACTAAAGCAACGTATTTAGGAAATGAATGAAAATATGATGAGTTAAATAAGTTTCAGCCACAAATAAGACCTGTTTAAAAGCTCTTACAGCACATCAAAACAGTACAGATAAAAATGTACTGGAACCTCAAAGAAAGGAAGTTGAATGAAAGGTAAAGGTCTAAGTTGTCACTCAAAAAATAAATTGGACATAGAGGAGTTCAAATACTTCTATCCCCTATTAGGATGCGATGTTCAGTTGCATTTATTCATCTTCCTAGGAGCAGAAGTAAGGGAGCCCCTGAGGGCGGCACAGTGAAGTGCTTTGGGTCAGTTTCCTTAGCATCACCTTAGGCATTTACCCATGGGAATGCTAGCTCAACTCTCACAACATGTTTTGATTTTTGTTTTACATGAATAAGCCCTCTTTATGACTAAAAATTCAAGGATGAAAAGAAAGAATTTTCAAAATTCTCCATCTATGAGAGGGTGTCTTATTCCAATTTAGATTGTTCTCTCATTATCACATTCTTTGGAGAACATCTTCTTCTTGACGAGATGCAGCAGTTCTCTTTTAGGAAAGTAAATTCTTTGACTGGGATGATTACAAATGATGACATTTTTGTGGTGCCCTGTGCGCATTCCACTATGGTCCAGAGATGTTGCAGCTTCTACCAATATTCCTAAAGTTAAGTGAGTAGAATGCAATATTCAGAGAAAGGTTAGAAGACATTTAAAAAAAAGAATGCACCACCTTAGAATCTGCATGTTGAAACACACTTACTTATTATAAAATAATGTAGATTCATTTTATAGAAATTAGAAAAAAACATTAAAGTAAAATAGATGTGATTTAAAAGACCTTGAGATTGTTATAACTTAGAAATGACCGTGATTAACATTTTGACACATTTTATTCCAAATTGTCTTATTCATAAGTACAATAACATTAAACACATTAAACAATCCAGTTAAAAGGTAGAAGTGGCCAGTCTGGATTAAAAAACAAAAACATCATTTAACTACATGCTATTTCCACGAGACATGATAGCTTCAAATGTACAAATGGAATGAATGTAAATGGATGAAAAAATATATATACCATGCAAACAACAACCATGATAGAGCTGCGGTGGCTACACTAGTATCAGACAAAATGACTTTAAAACCTAAATTAATGTCAATAGAGATAAATGGAGTAATTCACAGTGATAAAATTCTCAACCTATGAGGCATCTATAACAGTTATACACATATATGCGTTGGATGACAAAGCCCCAGGTACATGAAGCCAAGACTGACAGAACAGAGAGAAAAAAGAGACAACAATAATAGTTGGAGACTTCAGTACCCCCTTTTAAATTACAGATAGAACAAAGAGGTAGAAAATCAGTAAGAATAGAGTAGACATGAAGAACATTATCAACCAACTAGACCTAACAGACATCTATTGAACACTCCATTCAAATACATTAAAATACACATTCTTCTCAAGTGCACATGGGACATTCTCCATAGTGGACCATATTTTAGGTCATACACAAGCCTCAGTAAATTTAAAAGGATGACAATCATAAAAGGCATGTTCTCAAAAAGTAATGGAATTAAGTCAGAAATCAATAACACAAGGAAAATTGAGAATTTCACAAATATGTAGAAATTAAGCAACATGTTCCTAAATCGTTGATAGATCAAAGAAGAAATCAAAAGGAAAATTTGAAAATGCTTTGAGATGAATGAAATGAAAACCCATCCTATCAAAACATTTGGGTTGCAGTTCAAGCCATGCTTAGAAGGAACTTTAAAACTGGAAAAGCTTATACTAAAGAAGAAAGATCTCAAATTAAAAAAAAAAATCTTACCTCCTATCTTAAAAAACAGAAAAAGAAGAACAAACTAAGCTCAAAGCAAATAGAAAAGAGGAAATAATAAATATTAGACATAAATGAAATATAGAATAGAAATAGATAAACAATAAAAGAAATCAATGAAGCCAAGTGTTGGTTCTTTAAAAAAGATTTTAAAAAATTGACAAATCTTGACTAGACTGATGTAGAACAAGAAAAGACTCAAATTACTAAAATCAGAAGTGAAAGAGGCATGAGTCATTACTACTGACTTTAAAGAAATAAAAAACAATTATATTAAGGGAATACAATAAACAAATGTCCTCCACATTAGGAAAATTAGATAAAATGAATAAATTCCTAAAAAGACTATTGACTCAATAGTCAATATTGGGCACCTGGGTGGCTCAGTGGGTTAAAGCCACTGTCTTCGGCTCAGGTCATGATCCCAGGGTCCTGGGATCGAGGCCCACATCGGGCTCTCTGCTCAGCAGGGAGCCTGCTTCCTCCTCTCTCCTCTCTCTCTGCCTGCCTCTCTGCCTACTTGTAATCTCTCTCTCTGTGTCAAATGAATAAATAAAAATCTTTAAAAAAATAGTCAATATTGACTCAATAGTCAATATTGACTCATACATTGACTCAACTCAAACTCAAACTATTGACTCAAAACTGACTCAAAAAAAAAAAAAGGAAAATCTGAATTACTTAGAACAAGTAATTGGGAACAGGTCTAGAGGGCTTTCCTTTAAAATTCTACCAATTAGAATTAGATACCAATTAGATAAATAATTAGTTCTAATCATTCACAAACTCTCCTATAAAAATATATAACAGAAGGGACTTCCCAAATCATTCTGTGAAGACTGTATTATTCTGATACCAGAACAATACATGGGCATAAGACAAAAATAAAACTACTGAGCAACATATCTTATGACTATGGATTAAAAAATTAACAACATACAAGCAAATTGAATCCAGCAACATATGGAAATTATAGAAAATAGAAAATCTGGACAGATTGATTACATGTAATGAAATTGAATTGGTAACCAAAACCTACCAAAAACAAAAGTCAGATATATTCACAGATCAATTCTACCAAAAATTTAAAGAAGAGTTAATACATATCCTCCTCAAACTATTCCAAAAAATGGAAGATGAAGTAAAGTTTCCAAATGCATTCTAAGAGGCCAGCATTACCCTGATACCAAAACCAGACAAAGAGACCACAAAAGGAGGAAACTACAGGCCAATATCCCTGATGAACACAGATCCAAAATTCTCTACTAAAATATTAACAAACTGCATACAACAATATATTAAAAAGATCATCCACCATGATCAAGAGCAATTTATTTCAGCGATGCAAGGATGATTCAATATTTACAAATCAATCATCATAATACAACAAACACATTGCCAAAATGAAGGATAAAAATCATATGATCATCTCAACAGATGCAGAAAAAACATTTGACAAAATTCAACATTTATTCATGATAAAAACTTTCAACAAAGTGGGTTTAGAGGTAATATACCTGAACATAACAAAGGCTATATATGAAAAACCCATGGCTAACATCATATCAGTGAAAAACTGAGAGGTTTTCCTCTAAGATCAGAAAAAAGACAAGGATGGCCCATCTCACCACTTCTATTCAATATAGTATTGGAAGTCCTACCCACAGCAATCAGATAAGAAAAAGAAGTAAGAAGCATCCATATTGGTAAAGAAGTTAAACTGCCACTATTTGCAGATGACATGATACCATTCATAGAAAATCCTTAAGACTCCACCAAAAAACTACTAGAAGTAATAAATTTAGTAAAGTTGCAGGATACAATATTAATACCTGGAAATCAGCAGGGTTTCTGTAGTGTTCTGCCAGTGTTTCTGTATACACTAATAACAAAGTAACAGAAAGAGACATTAAGAAAACAACACTATCTGCAATTGCACCCAAAAGAATGAAATAATGAAATACCTAGGAATAAACTTAACCAAAGACAAGAGTCTAACAAGAGTCAAACAAGAGTCAAGAGTTCATTTGGGGGGGGAGGTTCTTTTCTTGAATATAATTCACTTAGAAATTTCTACATTTGTTAAATAGGATTATACTTTGTTCTATCTTAGGTTTTGTTTTTCCAATCTCTAGACCTGTGATTCACACATTCCTATTCTTCTTTTGTGTCATCTTATTTGGTTACAATAAACATTTTATTGTGTGTATATTATTTTTAGAGCCAACTTATGGATAACAATTCTGTTTTTTCATTTGTGACTTTGTAACTGTGCTTTTATGCTTTTAAACTCAATTTTTGTGTTTTCTTTAGCTTTGACTATATTTCATCAAACCTCTGGAAAAATATTTCAGTTTATCCAGTTTATTTTTCTTGCTAAATAATTAAGCCTTTCAAAGTGATGAATTTACCTCTTTTCATATTATTGGCCATATATGTTTTAGTTTGCAATGTTTTCATTTATTTTTTTCCCTGAATATTATATGATTGAAGTTTTCATTTTTTCTCTGGACAAGTAGTTATTTAAGAGTCTTTTTCCCACTTTTCACGTCAAAGTATTTAGTTTTTATTTATGGCAATGTGGTCTAATAAAGGGTGTTTTGTGGAACATATTGAACCAAATTTTACATGCTAATATATGATCCATTTAAAAAAATACTCTGTAGGGGTGCCTGAGTGGCTCAGTGGGTTAAAGCCTCTGCCTCTGCTCAGGTCATGATCTCAGGGTCCTGGGATCGAGCCCCACATTGGGCTCCCTGCTCAGCAGGGAGCCTGCTACCTCTTCTCTCTCTGCCTGCCTCTCAGCCTACTTGTGATCTCTCTCTCTCTGTGTGTCAAATGAATAAATAAAATCTTTAAAAAAAAATAAAAAATACTCTGTAGACACATAAAAACCAAATTTATTAAGATTAAACTATAATTTTACATTATTTATCTTTACTTTCACAAAGACTTTACAACTTTAATTTCTCTTTTGCAGTCAGGGTTTTGATGCTCACTATTCATCCTTTTGTATTACACCTACCATAGTCTTCATTTGTTTTGACTCATCTTGGTTGATTGTCATTGGTTATTGAATAATTGCTTTCAGGAAGGGTCTGTGGGTGGCATACTCCCTGAGTTCTTACATATCATAAGCTCCTTTCATTGACTTCATAAAAATTGGCTAGGTTTTGGGACACATAGGTGGCTCAGTTGGCTCAACAGCTGCCTTCAGCTCAGGTCATGATCCCATGGTCCTGGGACTGAGCCCCATGTCAGGCTCCCTGCTCAGTGAGGATCCTGCTTCTCCCTCTCCCTTGGCCTAACTGTGCTCTCTCTCTCTCTCTCTCAAATATATAAATAAAATCTTTTTTAAAAATTGGCTAGGTTTATAGTCCTTAGCTCATAAAAACTATTGTAATTTTGTACACATTATTTCTTCATGTGTTATTATAGGATATTATAGAGCAAAAGACTTTTTTCCCATTTTGTTATGTGAACCAGTGTTTATTCCTTTTTGTTGTGTCTGGAAGATTAGTGTTGTTTGAGCTTGGATGTTTGCATAATGTTTTTTCATCTTTAAATTCAAACTTTTCATCAAGAAATTTACCTGAACCTCTGAAAAAGACTTGGTGTTCTCTACAACCAGATCCACAATTTTCTGAATCAAATATGCTTTTTTGTTTGTTTGCCTGCCTCATATCATTAACAATAATTATGGCCTGCCTTTGGTTATGATTTCTCTTTATGTAATATCTTATATCCATGTATTTAATGTCTGATAACACTAAAAGTCTACTACATCGTTTGATTGTTTTCATGTCTTGGTCTTTTCCCTGTTTTCAGGAGGGCTTAAGTTTGTCACATCCCTATTCAGTTTCCTGAAGTGCCTGTTCTAATCTTTCCTGCATCAATGAAAATTTTAAATTTTTAACCTTGCAATCCTAATGTCCTCTTTATGTCTTTTTTTCAGCCTGTTTTTATGCCTCCTTACTTCTCATTTCAACCTCCATGATCAAGCCTTTGGTATATTAGGACTTCTGTCATAGAAAACAGAATCCACTTTACCTACCTTGAGTCAAAATAGATGCATTGCAGGGTCTATGGCTTACAGAATTGCCAGAATAGCTGAAGAGACAAATTGTACATTGAGATTTCAGGAATGACTCCTACAGCCACACTGAGGAACGTGGTCACCGTGGGAGATCATACCTCCTCTTTGATCAGAAAGCTGTCTTCTTCCAATGTGCAAGATGGCTGCCACAGCTCTGGAACTATACTGCCACTCCAACAAACCAGATACCACTGTGGTCAGTCAGTCAGGTACCGATACCAAGAAGTCACCTTGATACCAGCTTCAAACCAACACCATCCATGTTATAATCTGTAAATCTGAATAGATGCTACACATCCTGCTTTGATATCCACAGATCTAGTGACCAGGCACTGTGACCTCTGTTAATAGTGCAACAGAAAAACAAAAACAAACAAAAAAAGAAAAACCATACCTCTGTGACCAAGATTCCCAGTACAAATAGAGAACTCTTTTGTTTCACTTCCCCCTTCCAAATCTCATTAGGGTGTATCAAGTGGTAGAACCTGATCACATCCAGAAACTTAGCTGGAGTGGGATCTGGAAAAAAAAAATGTGGTTTTAGTTTTCTAGCATCTGCTTTATCAGAAGCTTCCTTGAGAGGAATTTTGCCAGATGTTAACTACCAAGCCACGCTATCCTCCTCAATTTACTGCTCTGGATACTCAACTTTGAACAAGTCCTTCTTTCCAACTTTAACCTTCCAGATGACGGCAAGCAATAGCATAGCAAAACACATTCTGCAATAATGCATTTCTTATGTGCTTTAACTTATGGACTCAATTACAAAGTATACTAACACCAACATGCCTCACGTAAAATGACAGGAGAAATGAGGAATGTAAAATTGCCTAGCAAAAATTCTGTAAACATAAGAACACAGGAAGACAATATGAGTATCACGAGTATCATGAGGTGATTATTATTTACAGCTTCCTTCCAAAACCCTTCCTCAGGTCTCTTTCTCCTTGGGCAACATGTCAAATGGTCTGGGATTTTTACCTGGTGAATGACCCAAACCATCACATCTGAGGTTTCTGAGACTTCACTGATCCTGCATGCTATTTCATTAAGATTTTTTTAAAGATTCTATTTATTTAAGAGAGAGAGAGAGAGAGCACACAAGTGGGGGGAGGGGCAGAGGGACAAGCAGAGTCCCTGCTGAGCATGGAGCCAACATGGGGCTGGATCCCAGGACCCTGAGATCACACCCTGAGCTGAAATCAGACGCTTAACTGACTGAGCCACCCAGGCGCCCCTCCATTAAGTTTTATAGTTGGACATGCAGAGACAGGATGTATCCTAGAGGATTTCCTGAGTCGTAGATATGTTTCTCCCTGCTTCACATGACAGCTGCAATTCTATTTCCCCTTTGTAATCAGGATCACTCAGCGCAGGAGACACAATAATCCCCTTTCTGTCCATTGGTCCAGTGGCATGAGTATCTCAATATTGAAAAGCATCAATCTCAACTTTCAGTTCAAAGAACCATTGATGTGTTCCTGGTGGAAGCATTCATCTTTTGAGTGCCAAGTCTCTAAATCATCAGAAACAAAGTCACAGAAATGAGAAACAAAACTATTATTAGTGGGTCCTTGAATGTACTGAAGCAGGGTGCCATTAGTATATCCATCCTGTGGTGCCTAGACCAGTGTATTCTAACTATGAAAGAAAAAGGACTAGACATCATTTTCTGACTGAAAGGATATATCATCCTATAGAGAAACATTCTGTCCTAGAAAGATATCGACTTACAGTTTTCAATAGTCTACTCTATCTTTACAAAAGGCCCATTGTTTCTGAGTGCATGCTAAAAATAGTGAATCTCTTGTGAGTCAGCCCACTCTCTTCTATTTCTTCTATATAATGAATTTCATGGTCAGTCAGTAGTTGTGTTGTGTGGTAATACCATGGTAAAAAAAGTAAACTACTCAGTAAGTCCAAAACATATTGCTTACAAAATAGGCAGTAAAGGCAAATCCGTATCTATGATAAACCGGTACACTCACTAGTCAGTATATTCATTTCCTCTTCCATACAGGAGGACTCCAGTGGAATCAGCCTGTCCAAGCTGTTCACTGGGCTCTCCTGGCAGTGGTGCTATAGTTGCTGAATGCCCATAACCAACAACAGAAATTCATGTTTTCCCTTGCTGACAGTGATAATTTAAGAAACCCTTTGCCACTATGTGTCCACCTCCTAAGGCTAACAAAATCATTGCTGCCTTCAAACGCAACTGGTTCAGGAAATCAGTTACATATTTTCACTTCCTGATTGTTTCCTGTACCAGTGACCATACACTGTACAACCCATCACGATAGAGCGTGGGAAATGGAATAGCACTGCAGGTAGTTAGAGCCAAAGGAATTTATTGGAGGATCTTAACTGGCTCATAGAACTGTTGGAAGACCTAAAGAAATGGATGCACCTACCTCTCAACCTCCACAAAGACGTTATCCAGACATTAGGATACCTACTAATGCTATTGCCAAAAACCCAAATACCTCTGTTATGAGATATTATGAGACATTATGTGTAGAACCTCGCTTCCTGGGAGAAGAGGTCAGGCTCAAATACAGAATGTGGAGTAGAGTTAGGAGGTAGGAGGTAGGAGAGGTAGGAGTTCTTCATGCAATTTCTTCTCTACTTGGCAGAGCTACTGCACCAGGATCAAGTGCTCTGGTCTCTTTCTGCCCCCCTTTCAGACCAGATATATTGCAAAGCTGCTGTTGCACCTCCTCCTACTATGGCTGCCTCTTTGTCATGAAGGAGCCAGGGCCATGCCTAGGTTTGACAGATAATGCACAGAGGATCTAGTTAATTTTAATTTCAGACAACAAATATAAATATAGTTTTGGTTCAAGTATGCACCAAAGCACATAGAACAGTGCAATTGCAGTAAAGTTTTCATAGCCATCTGAAATACAAATGTCCCTAGCATCTCATATTTTTATTTGCTGTATCTGCCAAGCCCAGCCATACTATACTCAGTGGAATTCCCCATCTAGTAGAGAAGCCAAGATAACTGGTGGCATTGCTGACTTTCTGGGAGGCCTTATAGAATTGTATCTGTGAGTGTCATCTCCGGTCAGATTGTCAGAGTGTACAACTTGGTTCCTTGGCTTGTTTTTTTGAACTTGGATAAGTTACTTAAGTTTTCTGTGCTTTACTTACCTGTGAAGTTGATCTATTAAGGTACCTACTTCAAGGGTCAATAGAAGCATTAAGTGTGATAATTCATGTCAAGCATTTAGAAAAATATCTGGCACAAATATTAGTATTATTATTTCTGCTGGGAAAACAAGGAAATTCTGGAGACTCTCCTAAACAACTAGTTGGAAACACTCATCTGCTACAGACAAGTGATCCCAAATTTAAACTCCCCATCTTCCCCATAGATTTTCCTTGCCTTCAGTGTTCATGTTTCCAATTAAAAAGGTGTCAGGGTTCTGCCAGCCTGTCCTCTGATTGCTTCCGGAGAGTCTGAACAGCTTTCTCCAGAGGGGAATTGTGAACTAGCCTTTGGTGCCTTGTCATTTCATGTGCACTAAATCTAGTAGAAATACTTTGCTATTTCTGACAATGGAAATCATAACCTTCTTCTGGTCCTTTAGCTGATGCAGATTAGTGTCTATTTTTATATGTCTTTGGTCATTCAGGAGATGCATAACAGGATGGAAATTAGACCCTTGGAATCGAGTCCATCAGCTTTCTCAAGATTCTAAGCCATAGCAGAACCATCATTTTGTTTTAATCACTTGACTGTATTGATACTTAATAACTGGTATGGTACTTAAAATTCAGAGAGACAATAGTGGAGAAAAGATCTTTCAGCATGCGCTTCATCGACTGGCTCACTTCTGTGTTGTTTATAAATTTTAGTTCAACCCTCACTAGTTCTCTATGTTAATATAGGAAATTCCCTCTTTTTTGCAGTTAATATAATACAGATCTAATCCTTATGCAATGATTCTAGCTCAGGCTTCTTTCCAGTCCTCTGGAGTTATTTATATGCAATTTTCAAACAGAGATGATCTTTCCTATATACACTAATAATATTTACATTTTTAAATGGAACACAGACTCAAAGTTGAGGTAAAAGGTTATGAGGTCAAAGAAACATAGAGATTAGATCTTTAACTATGCAGACTGTAACATATTGAAAATAGCGTTATCATATTTTTGCAAATTTCATGCTCTCATTGGAGACATAGATACCTAATAGAAGGAGGATTTCTTTTTAAAAAGAACAACTGTGTTCATTAATAGCTATTAAGTTAGCCCATACGAAGATTGGTGGCTATTAGGATAAAAATATATCTGAACAATTCCAAACAGTGATGTCTAAAATATTACATGAAAAGGCATAGAAATAATGGAATAATTATTCAAATAATCAGTGAGAGTAAAGCAAATGTAAAGTCCTAATTAATGGAGCTAGTTTTCAAGGGGTGAAGTCACTATTTTCAGGGAAGCTAAACCCTGAAAGATCATTTCAGAGCTGCTGTATACAACTATTGATGAATTTAAAAGTTTTTATAAAGCATCACAGGATGAATACAGAACCAAAGCAAGTTATGAATGCAAAATGCAGGCTAACTGCAAGGTGTCCTCCCTTTTCCCTAGTTCTCTGGACTCATCTCTCCAGAAAATGAGATGGATGAGAGAACAGTCTGAAGACCTTCCCAACAACTTGCACGATCTTGTTGCCTCTCTCTCTCTTTTTTTTAGATTTTATTTATTTATTTATTTGAGAGAGAGAGAGAGAGAGAGAGAGAACATGCACAAGCTGGGAAGGGAAGGGGATAACGGCGGGAGGCGGGGGGCGGGGGGGCAGAGAGAAAGAGGGAAAGATTGCCAAGCACACTGCACTGAGCTTGGAGCCTGACGTAGGTCTCCACACCAGGACCCTGAGATCATGACGATGGGGTTTTGGAATATAGGTGAGATTCGGTGGGGTGGCGTCTGGAGCCGATGACCAAGAAAGAATTCTTGAGAGTCTTTGGTGCAAAATGGTGGTTTATTAAAGCACAGGGACAGGACCCATGGGCAGAAGGAGCTGCTGCACAGGGGTTGTGAGGGGTGGCTGATTATATACCATAGGGTTGAGGGAGGTAAGGAAAGAAGGGAGGTTTCTGAAAAAAATTTCATATGCTAAAGAAGACCTAATGTTGTTTTTCCCTCTAGTAAGGTGTTGGCGTTAAGATAGTTGGGAGATTCCTGAAAGAATGTCCCACAGGTCCCACCCAGGAGTGGGGTGGGGGGGGAGTTTGCAGGGCGTCAGCTGGTGCTTTGTCTCTACCCAGCTTTCTGTTCCCTCGTGGATGACCTGAGCCAAAACCAAGGGTTGGACGCTCAACCAACTGGGCCATCCAGGTGCCCTCTTATTGCCTCTTTTATATGAGAATAAGGTTCTTGGTGTCATGACTGGAAGTTTATGCTCTCCTCTGTATGAAGTTAGATCTTTTATCAAGATGCTGAGTAGCTCTTTCTGTGTCTAATAGAAAGTTTCTTCTACCTCACGTGGTAGAGGTTTATGCCATGGACATTGAGCATCTTGAGATATAACATTCCTTTCTTTTACACACTGGCCCTAGTTTTTGAGTCTCATGCCTTGTTATCTAATAATAAAATATAACTATAATTTACCCTTAGAAAAGTGACAGCTACCACATTCAACCTCTAAATTTGGAGGATATTGGTTTATCAATATATGTGTATATCAGAGGTCAGCAAACATTTTTCCTTAAAAGCCCAGCCAATAAATATTTTAGGGTTTACAGGCCTTAGGGTGCCTGTTGCAACTCCTCTGTTCTGTCATTGAAGGGGGCGCAGCCATAGAGGATGCATAAACTAAGGGCCATGACTGGGTTCTGATAAAACCGTATTTACAAAAACAGCTAACAAGACTGTGGACCTTAGTTTGCAGACCCCAGTACTAGAGAACACCATTTTCATGTAATGAAGTGATAATCCTTTATCGTTTGCATTAAAATGTTAAATAAGGGTGCATTATTTTGCTTCTTACTTCTCTAAAGTAAGTATGTGACACAAAATTCTTACACTTTTATTATGCCTGTGCGTTGCTTCTATGTGTAAACTATAACTCATAGTTAAACTTTTATAAATGAATTCTCCAGAATCAAAAGAGATGTTTTATAAATGTTTGCTTTCTGACACCGTAACTGTTTTATTTCAAGGAACTCATGTCTGTGTCTTAGTTTTATGAAATTTACATGAATAAACAACACAAGGAAAAGGAAAAAATACTTCTTTTTAACCTTAAGAGATATGGCCTAGGATGAATATAGTAGTTCATCCTGAAACCAGCCCCAATAAGGAAAGGAAAACAAAAGTTATGAATTAGAACTGCTGTGATCAGATATCATCCACTACAGCCTAAGCATTAAAGCATTCAGAAGTATGGGCAGAAGAGTAATGAAGAATATATAACTTTTCAAAATGAGGATGGTCCAATCCCATAATCTGACATATGAATAAATTCCATTTGTAGCCTTCAATAGAAGTACTGTATGTTAAAGAACAAAAGAGACAGCTCCAGGCTGTTTTTCATAATTTTTCTAATTCATTGTTTTAATGGAATAGATGAGTTTTGTGGGACTGAAAAAAAAAAAGAAGCCCTCTCTGATGAGCTCTGCATTTGCAAATAGTATCTGCCACCTGAATAAAGTACAGTACTTTGAATGATGGCAATATTGTCAATGATGCATTTTAAATCAATGTAACTCTAAAAGAAGGCAAGATCTTTTCTTCATTTCACATTACTGTATTTACCATTCTTTCTAGCTTTTTCCAAGGTAATAAATAATAAAAGAACTTAACCTAGAAAAAAGTGACAATGAAAGAGGAAATCCTGAACCCTTTTGTTTTGTTTTGTTTTGTTTTGTTTTGTTTTTGTTATTTATTTGACAGAGAGAGAGAGATCACAAGTAGGCAGAGAGGCAGTCAGAGAGAGGAGGAAGCAGGCTCCCTGCTGAGCAGAGCACCGAAGTGGGGCTTGATCCCAGGACCCTGAGATCTTGACCTGAGCTGAAGGCAGAGGCTTTAACCCACTGAGCCACCCAGGCGCCACTGAACCCTTGTTTTAACAAAAATAATAATTAGTAGTGTTCTATAAATAACTCTAACAAACATTTGAAAAGAAATGGTAGTTCTGTGAAGAAGGCTAAGAATTCTGATTTGCAATTATGAGTAATACTTCTGAATTTGCAACAATCCATAACGGGAAAGAAGACGGGCAAGGTGGGCCCAAGTATTATTTTTTTAACAAATGTATGGCCCCTACCAACTTCAAAAGGAGCTCCCCACTCACTAGAAATGTATAGCTCTGAATTCGGAGAAATATATTCTAGAAGATCATTTTTTATTTTTTTTTAAGATTTTATTTATTTATTTGACAGAGAGAGAGAGATTACAAGTAGGCAGAGAGGCAGGCAGAGAGAGGAGGAAGCAGGCTCCCTGCTGAGGGATTGATGCGTGGCTCGATCCCAGGACCCTGAGATCATCACCTGAGCTGAAGGCAGAGGCTTTAACCCACTGAGCCACCCAGGCGCCCCTAGAAGATCATTTTCTATATCACCAACAATGAGCTGAATCCAGTATAGGAGAGAAAGAGTTAACTGAGTGATCTAATGGCATCTTTTGTCAGGAAAAAGCAGATGAAAGCCTCTGGACGTGGTGAAAGAGAACGATGACACATGACTTCTAAGCCACATGAGTTACAATATAGAAAAAGAGTCAGAGAAGACAAATAGAGCCCCCCTGCATCAGGCAAGGGTGTATTAACAAGAACAGTCTGAGCTTGAATCCTGAGGCTCAGGAAGAGGAACTGTGTGATTGATGGTAAGAAGAGCACACGAGTGTTGCTGTTTTCACTGCAGCCCTAAGTCCTTGCCCTTCAACCTCTAGTGTTGCATCAGCTGGGCAATGTCATTGTCAAACCTAAGCTCTATGTTCTAGTAATTAAAAGAGACCAGAAAGCACTACTTACCCTGGATTCACTCACTGCTCTGTTATAAACATAGAGAAATAAGGGAGCTCCTTTTCGGGGAGCTCAGTGTTTTCTGATGAACCAGAAACCACAAGGGGATTTTGATACTCAATTTTAGCCCTAGGTTAAGTCAGGGAGTGCAGTGCCTCAAAATGAGAATAAAATAAGAGAACTCATTAAAAAGACATGTTATAACCAGGAGCATTTAGTCTTAGTTAGATAAGACTTTGAAAGAAGGTGATAATAAATAACTCTTCCATTGTATCAAGAAATATAGTAGGATTTGACCTAAGAGAGCATCATCTAAGTAAACCGTATGACCATCTGTGTGGAGAAATTGGCCGTCACTCTATTTATTTATTTATTTTTGCTACCCAAACTAGGGCATTGGTTTCTTGGTTGGCAATGCTGTCTTGGATTCTTGGCAACTGCAACAGCACGTGCCTTGCAGGTATTAGAGACTCACATTTGTCCAGGTATCAGTTGAAAATTTGGAAATTTTATTTAGCTGCACCAACAACAGGAAGGTAACTGCTTAACAATAAAAAAAAAATTGAAAAGAATATTAAAATGTAGTCTCTCTCTCTATATGACAGAACGTTCTTAGTTGTAGGTGAAGGAAATTAACTATAACCAATTTAAGAGAAAAAAATTCTTGATTAGATGGTTCTCAAAATCTCTGTGATGACCAGAGACATCGGTGTGGAGGTTGTGTAGCCAAAGACAAAACTGAAATCATCTTGCGAAAACTGTCCATGAGGACACCATCATCATCACCACCTGACATGGACGAGTCCAGCTGTCACCACTAGCAGTCCCAGAGCTGAACCCAGGGTACTTACTGCTGGCAGTGCTACCCCGTGGTCTCTGGGAGGTGGAGATGTCCACTCCTGGTCCCCCTGCCCTCAGTCGATGTACAGCCTCGTGGTTCCTGCTCTTTCAAGTCACTGGATCCCAATACAATGTAGGGCAATGTGAAGCTTGTGTTCCCATGCCTGAACTGCAAGGGGAAATGGGGAATTGAGCATCTGGCAACTTGAGTTTCCTAACATAGAGCTGGCTGTACCCAACAAGGAGGATGATGTCCTCACTCGAAAAGGGGATGGAAATGTGTGGTCAAAGGGAAAGATCAATGTCTACTGCACCCACAGATCCAAAAGTCCAGTGGTTAAGCAGTTCTAGGTCAATAATTTATTACTCCAGTGCTGTCCATAAGAGCCTAGATTATTCCTATCTCTTCCTTTTGTAGTCCTCAGTAAATTGGCTTTTGGTCTTCACTTTTTTTTTAATTGTCTTTCTGCATCTGCCCATATGTGTCCTAAAGCAGCTGTAGAATTTCTAAATTATCCCATATTCCAGGCCCAGAGGATATAGCCAGGAAGAAAACCGTCTGGGATTAAAGGCATGAGGTTTTCTAGATAATGGGTAGCCGGTAGCATGAAGGAAGACATTTGATATACTTGAAAGATATTCACTTAAAAGTGTCAGCTCTGGGAGTGAGCGAGATGTAAAATCTCTGAGGATAAAATTGTGCTTTTTACTACCACCTGAACCCCAGGAGAACAATGACAATAAGCCTGTAGAAACCCCTAGGACTACTTATTGATATGAAGAAATTCTTGAAAAATGGTTCTGACCAAAAGGAAGATGGAGAAAGGGGTCAATAATTCTATTAGCTGTTATTGCTGCCTACACAGTTCTCCCATAGGACTCCAATATGCATCCCATCAAAACTGTCAAACCCACGACTCATATATCAATATTATAATTTCATCTTTTTGAGTCTTAATATTCTATTAAAGCATAAAGAAATGGTCTCAAAACTCTTTCAGTTGTAAGTGAAAGAGAGCTTAACCCAACTGGCCTAAGCCAAAGGAGAACTTACTAGATCACATAATGAAAATGTCTATAGGAGAACTGACTGGAAGCATAGCTTGTGGTGGGGGCTTGAATGACAGCACCAGGACCCGGGTTATCTCCTTCTACTACTGCATGGACTCCAGTGTCAGGAACGCCCCCTCTGGGGGTTACACAGGGCACGGCAGTTCCAAATTTTATATCCTCATAGCTTCAAGGTCAATAGAAGAGAAAAACAAATTTATTTGTTCCCAGAGGTCCCCACAACATCTCATTGGCTAAGATTAGGTCCCACACCCATCCCTGAACCTCTTCTTGGCCCAAGTAACATGTCTGTTCTGAAAAGTCATGTAGCTCCCCCTGGAGTCTGGAGGGTAATCATCCCAACATGAGAAGCCCAGAAACTGAGAAGGGGAGAGGACAGCTCTTGGGAGGCAGTTTGGCCAAGGTTTCCCAAAAAAGGTGAATGAATTCAGCTGGAGATAAGAAATAAGCCGAGCCCCCTAACACTTTATCAAAAATTATCTAATCTCTGGCCAAAGGCAAAGATTGGAAAGAAGGTAGATATTTAGGGAAGAAAGAAGTCTGGATGGAAGAGGTAGAGACTGATGGAGAGGGGTAAGAGCAAAGCACCTACTCATAAATTAACCCACAGTAAGTACTGAAAACAGAGAAGCCTTTGGACTGCTCTGCAGGGTTCTCAGCTCACAGAAATGAGCTGATGTTCCTTTTCTTTAAGTCTAAAAGTCAGAGGAGTCCTGGAATTGAGGGAATTTATCGTTTACATTTGTTAGCATTCAGTATCATTTATTAAGAGCTGGTTTCTATGCTAAATGTTTTGCAAGTATTAATGATCAGGAGGGCAAGCTCTGAAATGAAACTATTTGTATCTGAGTACTCACTCAACAATTTGCCACCTTATGACTTTTGGCAGATAACTTTAAATTGTCTATGGTTAGTTCCTAATCCATAAAATGGGAAGAAAAAGAGTCTGTGACTCACAGGATTTTAGTGAGGATTAAATAATTTAAAGTGTTTAGAACATTCCTTAGCTATAGTAATTGCTGAATAAATAAGAATTAGAAGTATTAAGTATTGTTGTTAAGTATTAGTTTCCTTAAGCCTCCCAAACTATGAGGTAGGTACTATTATTACGCACAAGCAAACTAGAGAAAAATAGACCAGCATTAAGTAGCAAATGGAGTTGGCTGGGATCTGAATCCAGATCTCACCAGTCCATAACCTGTGCTGTAAAACGAATTAAACAGCTTTTAGGATTATTAATCTTCTGCCAGAATTCAGGACTCCCTGGACATAGAGAAAAGAAAGAGGGAAACACACAGTTGGGCTCTCTACCCTTCTCCCTTCGGTTTATTTCATCATTCATGTTCTTCAGAAGCAGTATAGACTATTGTACATTAAATCATATAGATTGTATTCTGGAAAATATTTAGTTTCATGTAGGTAAGAAACAATCCACATCTCATTTCTAATTCAAATTTGGTCATAGCCTGAAAATAATAGTAACTTGAAATTCCACTCGAAAATGTAATAGATCAATCAACAAGGTAGCCTGCATACCATTAAAGACTTAATTTGCTGGGACCAGGAGTCCACCTTTTTCAGTTGAAATAAGACTAATGCTTAGCATATCAATATTTAAGCTGAATCTATTTTTATTAATTAGGACTTGAAGGTTGTCAGAAACTCACTGCAAATCGTCAATTACCTTGTACCTGGGATGTCCCTTATAAGAGTATCACATTACACAGCCATAAAAAATTCAGAAATAAAGTAGAATGTGCAGGAAAATCCTCATTTAAAATTGAAAGAATGAAAATTAACCCTTATTCGTTAAGAGGCCTCTGTCTTTCTAGGTTTTAAAAGTATTAAAGAATACTGTAGATAACCAGTTCTTTTTTGTTCTACCTAATCCAATTGAATCTACTTTAAATAGCCATAATTGGTGATTTTTCAGATCAAAGGTCTTCCTCAGATCAATAAGCAGAGCTTGTCTATATTGATTACTAGCCATGCCTATGAAAATATCATTCGTTACATCGGAAATGTAGTGGAATGAAGAGGCTAACACCAAATTGGAAGGAAATCAATGAGTTTCATGTAGATAAAAATAAGCATGTTACCTGAGCAGAGAACATCAATTTTTTATGGACCCTGGACCAAACAGCAAAGGAAAAAATGATTTAGTAGATCAGTCCTCCGAATGCTCAGAATGTCTTCTTATTCATAGTGGAACTTCCTCTAACCCAGCAGAATTTCATCAAAGAGAAGAGGAAGGAAAAGGGTTGAGAATTCTTAATTTCTATCGATTGCTATAAAAATATCCCTATATTTTGTTTTTTAAAGTCCAAGCCCCATATTCTCTACATATTTATGGAAAACAATAAAAATATTTAATTTTTCTGCAGAACTTAGTCTCAAGTAACTATTTTATATCCTGACAGCTATGGCTTCTGCTACATTAAAAAAACATAGTAGACAAAGAGAAATATTAATTTGAAAATCAACTAAGAAATCATCTGAACAAAATGCTAGCTTAAAAACCTAAGATTTTTGACAGAATTTTATTTGCCCTCCAATAGGCTTATTGCCATCAGTAGATTACACTACCTCCAGGTACCCACTCTGAACCTTGTAGCTCCTTCCTACTGGTGACAGGGATCTGAACTTGTGTCCAGAACATCTGGCTGCATCCTTCCTTCTGGTCCAGGACCACTGGTGGCTGGACCTCCTGACCTAGTCCCTGGTCACCCAGGATGATTAATACATCCCTACTGCCATTAATGCCCAGAAAGTTTTGGCCAAGTCAGAGTTGGTATGAGGTGCATAGCCAAGGTTCACTGCAGGTATTCCAGTTATACAATCAGAAACAGTGGGTTAGGTTGGCTTAACCAGGCAACCAGAGGTAGAAAATGCATTTTTAGCTGTGTATGGCTAGGCAGAGGCTACTCATAAAAGAAAAAGTAATAAACAGAATTTGTCAAAATGAGATAAGATAGAAAATCAGGGATAGAACACAGAGAACAGTGATGCTGTTTCTGATTGAGGATGGTACCTAAGAAGCAGAAGGGAAGCAAGGTGAAAGATCAAGCTTAGACCAAAGGCGAAAACAGTCCCCAGTGGGCTAACTATGCGAACAGTGGCTTTTTGGCTAATGTCATCTTAAGCAAAATGGTTGAGAAAGTCCTTTAGCAGTCCTTTAACTGTCCTCTCGAATTTGTTCTGATCTTACAGAGGTCTCTGATGTGTAGTCTTTTGCCCAGGAGTTTCATGCCACTGTGCCCAGAGTGCACTCCACTTCCTCTGCAAACAAGGAATTTCCCTGGGGGCTAAATTTTCAAACTCTGGAATTGTCCCTTGAAGTATAGCTCTGGAATGGGGGACATTTGCACCATGCAGAAACCCTCCAGAGTGATCCCCAAATAGGCGTTATTAACTCCTAGCATTAAGAATAAAAAGATGACCTGGGATGCATATATGTAGTGTTGAGTTTCTAGGACAGATTCCATGCCTGATTAGTGTGGGAGTCTATGGGCCGTGGCTGCAAATATCTCGTCAGGGACAGTGATGCTCGCTTGTACTTTTTGCTGCCATGCTCACCAGGCTTCTTAGAAGTTGCTATTGAAATGGAAGTTGCCTAAGGCTCTTAAGACCAGGCATTGGGGGAAATCCAACAAACACAAAAGGTTGGGAAAGTTCATATCACAATTCAAAATTAATGCAGAAAAGTTCAAGTTCAAAGTAGGCTGACATCAAAGAGTCTTGGCAACCCAGGGTCAGCTGGTGAGGCATGGTGTGTGATTTCTAGGCAATAGCAAGAAGTCTCAACATTAGGTGAGTGAAAAAGTCACAGAACAATGACATCCATGCAAAGTTATGTGAAAGATTTTAAAATTGGGCTCCAGACCCAGAACTTAGGGAACTGGCAAGGGCCTGAGCCCCAGCTGAAGAACCTACAAGTTCAGCAGACAATTGGAATAGACTCAGAACCAGGGACTATGTCAGGAGGTCCAGCCACCACTGGCCCTGGACCAGAAGGAAGGATGCAGCCACTTAAATGTTTTGGACACAAGTTCAAATCCCTCTCACCAGTGGGAAAGAGCTATAAGATTCAGAGAGGGTATCTGGCAGAGAAAGGGTGCAGCATGAGATTTCAGACAGTGGAGGCCTAGAGATACACCATGATATCACAGACTGTTCAGCAGTGCCATGGGATTTATAATTTCTTTGTTCATATCTGTGTTTCTTAAAATATCTGCAGTGACCATTTATTACTATTATAAGAAGAAGAAGATCTGATTTCAAAGTGTACATGTTTTCAAAATAGTATCTTTATTACACTAACTGGGTAAGGGCTGATAAGACAACTAATTATTCAGCATGTAAACTGCATACTTATTCCCTTTTATGTATTTTTTTCATACACATAGACCAATTTGACTAGAGAAACATCTTAGAATAAACTCTTATAAACAGTTTTGTATATGATGACAGACATAACTGACCAAATGTTGTTTTAAATGTATTCGTTGAATCAACAAATATTAATAAGATGTATGTACAAATATTGTTCCACGTGGAACTAAAGAAATATTCACAACAAGAGAATTATTAGGAGGCACCTAGGTGGCTCAGTTGGTTAAGTGCCCAACTCATGGTCATGGTCTCAGCTAAATTCTTGATCTCAGGGTCATGAGCTCAAGCCCTGCATTGAAAAAAAATAGTAAAGATGACAAATACGGGGTGCCTGGGTGTCTCAGTCAGTTGAGCGTCCAACTCTTGATTTGGGCTCAGGTCATGATCTCCGGGTTGTGAGATGAAGCCCTGTGTCAGGCTCCACACTCGGTGGGGAGCCTGCTTGAGATCCTGTCTCTCCATCTCCCTCTGCCCAGTCCCCATTCTCTTGTTCTCTAAAATAAATAAATAAATCTTTTTAAAAAAAAAGAATTATTAAAAAATTGTTTAGAATGTAATTTGTATTTTTCTTGGGGGGAAAACAGTAAGTAGTTGTGTAACTTTCTATTACTCGATTGCAGTTATCAGTATATAATATATGGACTGTGACATTAAACTACATTAAGAAAACCCACAACACTTATAGAAATTCCAACAGGTTACCTTTAGCAACAGGAATTGTAACAGTAAATCTGATGATGTAAAGAGTCTTCCAATTAATGATGTTTTAATTTTTTCATGCTACTAGCCAACTTGAATCTTTAGTCACTGAGATGTTGCTTTGGTAAGCCCTTAAGAAATTATATAATTGATAAAACATGATGTCCCTACTTGAAAACTCTAAAATCATACTGAATGATTAAGTAATATTTAAAATCTGGACAGTGTTGGTTATCAACCTGTGATAATCCAACCACTTCTTGACTTATATTTTCAGTGTTATTTCTCTCTACATGTCAATTACTGATCTAAAAACTTATTAGCCAAAGTTCAGTGCAAATCCAAACCATCATTAAATATTCAGAGAAGCAGTGTTTTGTTTTGTTTTTTCTGGTTACTTTATTCCAATTTCACCTCTGTGATTCAACTATCTTTAATTTCATTAATAAAGTAGTGGCTACCATTTAATCCTTTAAAAACTAACTCTACTATGGAGAGGGGAAATGCACTAAAATTGTTGATTGGAATGTTTATTGGGGAAAACCTTTATTGGGAAGGCATTATGGCAATTTCTATCAAAGTTTTAAATGTTCTTACCTTGTGACTCAGGATTTCCACCTTTAAGAATTTCTGCTACAGGTATATACACTTATCTACAAAACAACATATGTAAAAGATTGTTGTCCTTTATTTTTAATAGCAAGATCATTTTTTTAAAAGATTTATTTACTTATTTGAGAGAGAGAAAGAGAAGGGGGGGCATGAAAAGGGGGTGGAGAGGTGAGGGAGAGAGAGAGAATCTCAAGAAGAGTCCACAGAGTATGGCGCCCAATGCCTGGCTAGATCTTATGACCCTGAGATCATGATTTGAGTGAAATCCAAGAGTTGGAGACTTAACTGACTGAGCCACCCGGGTGCTCCAGTAGCAATATCATTTGTAAGAGCAAGATTTTAGAAACAACCTGGGGCACGTGTGTGGTTCAGTCAGTTAAGCGACTGACTCTTGATTTCAGCTCAGGTCATGATCTCTGGGTCCTGGAATTGAGCCCTGCATCAGGCTCACCTATCAGCAGGGAGTCTGCTTCTATCCTGCTCCCTCTTCCTCTGCCCCTCCCCCCATTTACACACACACACACACACACACACACACACACACACTCTCTCTCTCTCTTTCTCTCTCAAATAAATAAATCTCAAAAAAAAAAAAAGATTTTAGAAACAATCTATTATGTGGAATTATTTCCAAACTATAACATCCAGTAAAAAAGTAAGGTATGGACTAATATGCACAAACTGTGACAATTATTATTTAAAAGGACAGAAAATAATATGCATATGTATTGGTTCATATATGCATAAAATAACAGGAACCTTAATAACTTTGGCTGCTTTAAGAACCGGTAGTTGGATAAGAGGCAGCTGGGTTAAGAGGGAGAGTTTTCACCATATGTCTTTAATACCTTTGGAATATTGAATATAAGAATGTATCACCTATTTAATACATAGATATATAAATAAAATTTAAACAAAATTTGAAGTAACTCACCTTGGCAGTAACTAGGAAGCTAAAATAATACTTGGATAATTAAGTGATTTGAAGGCAGAAAGCACGGAATATGAGAAGACATTCTCATCCCCCCATTGTCTTTTAAAAGGAGAGAATTCATTGATTTGCATTTGAATACTTACAAAATCTCACTGGGGGCTTTCCCAGTCTCTTTGAACATCAACATTCTGTTTGGCAAGTCACTTTATTAATTTTAGGATCAGTGCTAGCTTTGCATGACCTTAAGTGTTAACTGATGGGATTGTTGTAAAAAAAGAAATAGAAATTTAAGAGTATTATTCCTAAGTGTTGACTTGGTTAAAAAATAACATTGTACTTTACGGTCTGAAGATCAAAACAATAATGAAGATTATGACTTCATGTTAAGTGCAGGGGTTCTTGTCTTTTGGGATATATTTTCCAGGGAGAGTTCATAGAAGAATTTAAGAAGTGTTGTACTATAAACAATTGTTAAGTGAATATAAAAATTATATTCCTGGAAAAAATTGTTTAAAAAACTTTAAAACTTCCTCTAGTGATGACCAGGAGTCTGAGGTCAAAGATGGATGTGTAGAATTGAAAAAAAATTTTTTTTTATGAAATTTGAGTGGAATATAGCAATATTCACAATTACTCCATTATTTTCTATAATTTTTAACTATATGTAAGTAATTGTTTTTAATATTGTAAGTAGGCATTTGACTCCCTCACCTGCGTCTGTAAGTATTATTCAAATTTACGAGGAAAAAAATCTTTACATGGATTTCTCATTGGAAAAGTGGGGAGTTGCCTTATTCCACGAACTCCTTCTATTTGGTATTGCAAAGTATTTTAAGCTTTCCCAAATAGATTTATTTTCAACATCTGCCCAAACAGAGGGTGAGATTCCTTTTATTTTTGTTCAGTAAGGGTTTCAGATTCAGACAACTTTTATTCCCCAGCAAAGGATTTTGTAACTGCACAGATAGCATGAAAGCAGCCCAAGGAATTGATATAATCCGAAACTAAAATCATTTTAATAAAACTTAGATCTCCGAGATTTTATTTCCTGCAATGTGAGGGACACTACAGAATAAAAGCCTTTCTGTTTCATTACGAAAGACCACTGTATTATCATAGAGTTTGCAAATTATCCACAGCTACTTCAAATAAATACTTCTCTACAGTGCGGGACTCTTAAAATATTTGGGGTAGTTGAAACAAATCAGATGAACTCATGCACCCATAAAAAAAAACGCAGGAAAGTTGAAAACACAAACACTACTGTGGCTTATGGAATTTGTAGTTTAATGTAAACAGGGTGGCTGCAATGCTAATCTTGTATTTATTTAAAACAAGAGGAAGGTCATGAAAATAATTCAGCATACTGATTCTGGCATGGAAAGGGAAAGTGAAGGCCTGTCAGTAAAGAAAGGAATGTTAATGCTGGATCCAGTTCATGCTGTTTACTGTAGTTTTGACTATGAGATCACTCTTTTCACGAAAGCTAAACAGCGGTTTGTAAGCTTGGTCTTACTAGGGACGCCTATGCAGAGGGTAAGGATTTAGCATCATTTTTAAGCCTAAAAGTAAAGTTCATGATGAGCTAAAACCATAAATGTTGATGAATTTGTTTTTAAAGAACATAGGTTACCTGTATATTATAAAATGGCCATTTACATGTAAATAAAAATTAAATTAAGCCACTCATTAATTTGATTAGGAATTTCCATCAAAATTTCCCTCTGACTTAGGTGGAATTCCCATATTACAGGCTTTTGAAGGAAGGTCACATGAGCAGGTCTTGTTTTGTCAGGTGGATGGTCTCTGGTATACAGAGACTTGATAGAAACCAGCTGCAATGAACTGACGTTGGTTAAGGCTGAAAACTCAGACAGTGCAAACAAATACTATATCTTGGCTCAAAATACTGGCCACATCTGCCAACAATTAGTTCTATATCAGACCTGGAAAGGGGCACCGAAAAACAGGATCAGATGACAGAGAAAGCAAATAAACAAGGGGCCCTGCCTCATCAGTCATCAACTGGATGCAGAGGTAGCTGATTTCTCAACTGAAGCTCACATTGCCCGTCGTGGGGTTCAGCAGATAGCGTCAGTTCTAGAGGTGCAGGGACGTTGCATGTTGATAGTCTGATCAGGCCACTGACTTCTGGGTGCCACCCAACAACTGTTTATTATTTCAGATAGCAGAGATCATCTGGAGAGGGTAGAGCACTCCCCTTCAGAAATGGAAGGTTTTAAAAGCATTCACATGTCATCTACTGCCATTTCTGGTCAAGATTTATGACACAGCTTAAGGTGGCCATAGATAAGAAAAAGGCTGATTTTCCCTGCCGTGCCTTCTTCCCCCCCTCCAGAAATTCACTTTTCTAATTCTCTTTTTAGCCTTTCTTTAACTTTTCTAAGACAATGGGTCTGTTCAGGATGATTTTTAACTCCTTGGCCCTAAAATGTGGATTCCTGGGTGGTTATTCCTGGTGTCCTGATTCTTTGGCTTTTTGTGTTCACTTTTTAACCGAAGAATTGTCAGTTTCCCTTACTTCATACATGGTTTCTTGGTCTCTCAGTAGACTGAGGTGGTACTAACAGTTACCAACTAATCTGGGCTGGCAACACTGTTACCATGGCACAGAAATACTCTGTGCCCTTCTACTTGGCTGTCACTGTTGGCTTTCTAGGCCTTAGCACAGTGACGGGCAGATTCTGCTCCAGATACTGAGCGTTAGGCTCTCCTTCCAACGAGAGTCATGGGCCTTCAGCCTGTTCCCCCTCACAGTGGAGACCCATCTTAGAGAGTTGAACTGCAGGATGAAATGTTCTAGTCTTCCTACCCAGAGCAAAGGCCTTTCCCCCATAGAGTTTCTGCCATCACTCTGCTCCTTCCAATAAACTTGTCTGTTCCCTTTTCCCTGGCTTTACATTAGTCACTTATTCTGGAGTGATAATCAACAGAATCACAATTAAGTCTTCTCTCTCTTGGTTCTCTTGTTTGTTTTGCGGGGTGTCAGAGATGTCTGAAAATCAAGGACCAGATGGAGGGGAAGTATATATATATATATGTATAGCATATATGGAGGTATAGAAAGAGAGAGAGAAAGAGTTGTGTGGGGTTACATTATCTGCAGAATGTCAGTAATTTAATTGGGTGGAGGAAAAGATTTATTAAACAAATAATTCTTTTAGACCCAATCAACGTTTATTCAAGAACATTATTTTAAATATTCATTAGTAATAAAGCAGAAAAGTTTGGCTATAGAGTCTCTTCAATATAAAAAGAAGATGGACTTTTCTACTCCTATATTCCACTTGAAAGAATAATTTAATTAAAAGGCAAAGCCGGCAGGAACTTTATAATCTGCATGCAATGCAGGATATTATATAATGACCTTCATTTAAAACCCAAATCATTAAAACTAGTAAGTCTAACTGGTGACAAGGGAGATTTCAACATCAGGCCCAACAGCTTAAAAATATGAATAAAAATCATAGCTTAAATGAATCAGTCCATTGAGAACTTATCGCAAAGTAAAATGAGAGAAGAAAAAAGTTACCTAGGCAATGAATCCTTCTGCTGCACTATTTTATCTTTTGACATGTGCTTCTTTTTTCTTTTCTTTTTCTTTTTTTCAGAATTTCCTCCTCTGTATAAAATAAACCCAAATCTATTTCCTAGAAAAAAATTATTTCAGACAATTTGGATGCACCAGAGAAAATAATCTTTAGAGGTGGCTAAATCACTTCTCATCCACCCCAACCTCATTTGTCACATAATCTCCAGAGAAATGAGCATTTGAAATAAAGTGGGGGGGGGGAGCAGGGGGAGCTTCAGCCCTTGGAGAAACAGGGAGAACTGACTACTCACTCACTAACAATTTCTGGCTGTTTTTCAGCACTGAAACACTAGCTAGAGGCCATGTTTAGTTGCTGTAACACATATCTTTGTTTTGGCATCAACTTCTTCATATAATGGCCATTCTTAATACAGATAGGAAGAGATCAACATTGAAATGGAAGCAATATTATCTTTATTTGTTGAAATTGTTTCTAAGCCTTGGAGCAAAGCAGTGTAAGGAAGTGAAATTTTTGTTACAACTATAGCGTGGTGATACTTCACATTCACCAAATTCTCTTTCCTTTCTTTTTTTCTCACGCTTTTTGTATCTGTTCTTTGTCTGTTTACTTTCTCATGTAAGCTATTACCCCAATTTCCCTCTGTCTCCTCCTGCCCTGAGTTCCCAGGTGGTATTGTTTACCAACTTGCCTTCTTCATGATGACTTCCAGAAGTGAACAAAGGAAATCCAGAACACACTGTCTTCTTTGGAAACATGATGCCAGAGTTTCTAGGAGAGAGATGAAAATTAAGTCAAAGTGGTCATTTGATGTCATGTAAAAAAAAACACAAAACTGTCTTGACTTTATTACAACACCCTTAGTAGCTGACTATGGCTTCATTCAGGAGCTGAATCTGTACCAAATCAATAGAATAAAGGATAAAATATTTTCTCAACCAGTGAATGTGTTTACTTATATGTAAACAACAAGTTTGATTAGTTATTTTAGACATGAATTCACTAGACACTCTGTTAACCAATAATTTAGTCATGTAATTAGTCAAACCAATTACTAAGGCAAATTTGACTAAACAAATCAATTTATAGATATGTATGGGGCATTAGCATAGTAAAGACTAGTAAGTAACCATGGAAAGGAGAACAAGACTGTCTATCCCTTATCTGGGGTAGAGTGGACTGTCTTTATTAAATCATTGTTCTATCGCTTCATTATTGAAAATAGACTTTAACTGTATGGGAAATAAATATTTACTGGGTTAGGAGTCTGAAGACTCAGTTTTGGTTCTCGGTCATCCCCCTGGCATGGTCATGTTGGACAAAGGAGGCTTGTACTTTCTCGTAGTTTCTGGCCCTCATTTTCTTTGTCACAAAAGCATTAGACTAGCTAGATGATCTTATTTTCACTATCTGTAACTGAATGTGATGTTAGGTCTGGAATATGTGTCCCAAAGGACAATACAAATATGAAGCTAGATAGGTCTTTAAGTTACTAAATTTCAATGAATATGTATTACTAATTAATGGTATTATTATTAGCATTTCATAATATAGCTAAAAATGGAATATGCTTGTAACTAGGTAAAATATGAAATGATTATCAAAAATGCACTTGATACTACATTGTATATTAGTAGAGTTTCTCTTGTTAAAAGTAATCCCCATAAAGTGTTTTTAGTAATCACTTGGATCTTTAATGACCTTGCTTTACAACAAAATAATTAAAATTTAAATTAAGCTTATAACAATCATGTTGAGAGACACAGAGAACAGCAATCAAATACCTTTGCATTACTCAATATTAATTTTTAAATTCGGTTATTTTACATTTGGTTTCATAGCATATTAAAACTTGTACATATGACGCTTTATATGTATTGAAAAAATAGGATAACACATGTTCAGGAGGTGAACTTCAGATAATTTTTGGAAAGTAATATCTGGAACACTATTTGGGCAGAATAAAGGATATTAAATTTAATTAGATGTAGTGAAGAATTAATGCTAAAACAGCTTATACTTTTAAAGAGTCTTATAGTGCATATTATCCTGATAGTTAATTATGTGAAAATGGACAAAGATTTACCAATATCTTATATTGGCTTATTGAGTCATTCACTAAATCAACAAACATTCATTGAAGAAACTATAAGATATATGTATTAGGTAAAGCATAGAGTTTGAAAACTGATATTCCAGTTCTACCACTTACAAATGTTAACCCAATAACTTCACTGAACCTCGTTTTTCTCTAATTAATAGTTGCTAACTGATTTGGTTGTTGTGGAGATTGAGAGGAGTAGTTCAGGAAAGTCAGGAAAAAATAGTTTTGTTGAACTAAATTATCATGACCTCTGGGCGCCTGGGTGGCTCAGTGGGTTAAAGCCTCTGCCTTCGGCTCAGGTCATGATCTCAGGGTCCTGGGATCGAGGCCCGC
>LNAC01000158.1:3325524-3391366 GCA_002007465.1 Ailurus styani | reverse complement strand
TAAAAAAAATAAATAAATAAATAAATAAATAAATTATCATGACCTCTACTAGCTACCATACTGAGGTACCATACTTGCAAAGTCTATCTAATTGTATATGAAAGTCAACAATGGCTTTCAGTTCCATATAATACATTCATATGTTAGTCCTACCAGAATACGGTTTCCTTCACCCAAGATTTGGAGGCCAATCAGAAAATATTCTGGGGCGCCTGGGTGGCTCAGTGGGTTAAAGCCTCTGCTTTCGGCTCAGGTCATGATCTCAGGGTCCTGGGATCGAGGCCCGCATCGGACTCCCTGCTCAGCGGGGAGCCTGCTTCCCCCTCTCTCTGTCTGCCTGCCTCTCTGCCTCCTTGTGATCTCTCTCCCTCTGTGAAATAAGTAAATAAAATCTTTAAAAAAAATAAAATAAAAAATAAAATAAAATAAAATAAAAAATAAAATATTCTGTTTGTCTGGATGACTTGGCTATAACCAAACCTGAATCTAGCAGCCACTGAGGGCTGGGAATGTCATCATAGTTTCTGTTATGTTTCCTTTATTCTAGTAAGCCACGCTGAAAGGGAAATACATAACTAGTCAAAGCTCTCCCATATTCTGCACAGTGAAAGACTTCTGGGATATCTAGGGAAAAACATATTTTAAAACAGTTGGAATGCAAGCTTGACATTTCTCAAAACTTTTTTCCAATATGGGTAATAAAAAGCTACCTTCTGAATATATTATACAAGATAACACGGAAAGAAAATTAATAGAATGTTTTTCTCATCTTCTACATGCATGCCATGTGCTGCATGCTGGAAACACAACGGTTCAAATCACTATCATCTTTCCTTAGTACTTAAATAGTAGAAAAAAGCACAGATCAGAACAGAACATTCTCTGAATCTTGTCACTTGCATACAAATGTATTCAGATGACATAGCACTACTTAGAGTAAATCTAGAGCAGAAATAACTCTGGCTTCTGACTGATTTCAGTTTCACTTGTCCCTGGTTTAGAGATAATAGATTAGTATTAAATGGAAATAAGTCAAGGTCATGGTTTTTTGGTCATAAGTGAAATTCATCAGCCTCAGCCTTTTTTCCTATATCTCCTCTGACTTCTACTGAAACTTTTCCTGTTCAGATGACTTATGTGAAGAATTCAAGTAGTATTTCTGTAGTAGGCTTCAATATGATATTCACGGTCCTTAGTAAGAAAATTACACTACCTGTCAAATTGATGTTCAAATGCTACCATGCCTTTATGGGACAGCCTTCCTCTCCTTTGATATTATATGTTTCCAATAGAGCAGACAGATTTGTTTCAAGTTGAGATGAGACATTCATTATTAACTCAAAAGAATTTCATTGGCTGATTAGTTTGCTCTCCAGTCAAGTTCTGAACACTCACATTTCTTTAAACTATTTTTGATCCACTAATAATTTCTTTTCTAATGGCCTCAATTTTTCCATCTTCCTATGTCTAGAAAGCATTTATTATTTCCTTATTTAGCAGAGAGGAAATAGCACTCCCTGACTTCATCTTCCCTTTATCAATGTGGTGATAACAATTACAGACCAAGGCGTTTTGTATTTCTCTAAGATACATAGATTTTTGGCCAAAGACACCATTTTTGCTCAGCGTAAAACATGACTGCAGATGCCCTTCCCATAACCTGGAGAAAGACTGTCGTAGAGGTGGTGGGGGAGGGGTGTGCTTGGAGCTCTTGGACAACACGCTGCTGTGCTGTCAGGAAGGGTCACACGGGCATCCCCGCAGTACCTGGTGGCAGTGTGGTGATGACTCACGTATGGCATGTGGATCTATGGCCATCTGAATTGATCAGTGTGAGGCGCCTGGGTAGCTCAGTCATTTAAGCATCTGCCTTTGGCTCAGGTCATGAGCTCAGGGTCCTGGCATTGAGTCCCGCATCCTGCTCTCTGCCCAGAGGGGAGTCTGCTTCTCCCTCCCCGTCTCCCACTTTGCTCTCCCTCTCTCCCTCTCAAATAAATAAATAAATAAATAAACTCTGTAAAAATAAATAAATAATTTGATCAACGTGTGAGCTCTGGTAGAGGAGAAGCCCCAGGGAAGAGCACCCAGAAGAACCACAAGTAGCGAGTATAGAATTAAGGCAAGACCAGTACAGCGAGCTAGGGACCCTGGCAGGATTCTCTTTTCTGTCCCTTAATGGCTGTGTGCGTGAGACTATTGTTTACATTCTGTGACTCAGTTTCCTAATTTGCGTAATGATCGTGTTTCTTGTCAGAAGTCATGATAAGGGTAATGGAGAGAAACAAGACGTTATTTAAATTCACAAAGCTCTACAGAGCTACAGAGGCTCCTAGCTTTTAGGGGGATCAGTTTTTAGCCCTTAAAATAGTTTCCCCTTTTGCCACTTGGTTGTAAACATGAGCTTCAGGATATGTGTGGGAGGGCCAAAATTCTGTAGCGAGGGGCCAAGAAAGCTAAATTGCTCTGCTTCATATAGTAAAAATTGTGAGATTTCTGGGAGGAAGAGAGAGACCTGGAGGTATCCAGAGCATGAAGAACCCAGCCACTGGGGTGCGAAGGGGGTGGAATCTGGGGAGATCTTGGTTAATGAAAATGATGGAGAATCAAAAATATGTGCTCAGATTTAGCCTCTGACTCTGGACTGCCTCGTTTTTACTTTTTACTAGTGCTGTGACCTTTGGGCAAGCTGGTTAGCTTTTCCGTATCTCAGTTTCCTCTTCTGTGAAATAAGGGTTATGATAAAACCTATCTCATGAAGTTTCTCTAAGAATTAAATGAACTGATGGTTGTAAAGTGTTGAGACCTATGCCTGGCACATAGTGTTGGATGTGATGCATGGTATATATTCCCAAAGTCTAAATTATTAAATTGAGGGTGATATCATAGTAACCGGGGGTGGGAAAGAGGTTGGGGGTGAGGTAGGACACAAGAGGACATTTCAGCAAGACAGGTCCAGGGAAGACTGACTCCCGGTCTGGATAAATTCAAAGCCCTGTGTTATTCCTAGTCATTTGGCAGGTAGTGGTAAGAAAAAATACATTTGTGAAAGTATTTAGGCTTGCCAAAGATAATGTCTTATTAAAGCAAGGCAGTTTATGCCATGCCCAATTATTTCTTACATGATTTCTTTGTGCAAATCTTTATAATTGGACAAAGCCCCAATCCTAAACTCTCTCTCTTTAAATGCATCCAAACTCCATCAAAAGAGTCCATTTGAATTTGTTGTTTTACAGAAATGACATTAGAATCTATGCCTAAATATCAATGCATCTCTTAATTCATATGTGTGATGGTGTATAAATGCAAATTGATTGTAAAAAAATTTGTAAACATTTTACTGTGTTCCTAGGATATTTGCTTAAAAGAAATGACATATTGAAGTAGAAAAATTGGCTTATTTATTGTTGGGACATATCTAAGTTTCCTTAGAACTCTGTACCTATGCGTTTGTTTTGTTTGATTATTCTTTTAGCCTCACAGCCAATGTAAGTCCTGGGAAAGTGTCCTTACCTGGATGTGGCATTTGTGTGACAGTATATAACTTCTAAGTAACTGAAGGATGAGTTGAATGTTTTTAAACAGTTTAGGCAGAAATTATATTTTAAGAGAACCCTGAAGTATAAGCATAGAAGATCTGACAGCACCCCACATAGCTCATCAGTCAGAGTGAGAAAGAGGAATATGTCGTGAGCCACGCTATTCCTGAACTACAAGAGTTCTTTTGGGGATGGTCTAAACCCAAAAGTTAAGTGTAACTGCATTAGAATCTCACGATTATGACCACAATCAAGAATGAACATAGAATTCTTACCTTGTCTCTCTAGTGATTTTCCCAGTACGTTATTACTGCTCAGAGTGGAGTGACTAATTTTGACAAAGGGATTGATCATGTGGAAAGTAAGGAGAAAGAGCTGTCAACAATCTCTGTTCAAAACAAACGTAACTCCTTGGACATCGATGGTTTCTGTTTATTTCTGTTTTTATGAAGATGCTTGTTAAATGAGATAATGCATATAGAGCACTTAGCAAAATGCCCGGTCCATAGATCACACTTGATAAACCATTATTTCTATCTTTGTTAGCCATGCACTGGACTTTTTCTACATCAGAGATGTATTAATGACAATACTCATATGCATGGATCTTCAGTCTTGAAGGACAACAGCATATCTAAAGCACTGTAATGGGTGTCATTAAATCTTGTCTACCTGAGGCAGTATAAATCATTCGGGTAAATGAACCAATTAAAAACCAATTACCAACACGGTCTGACGATGGAAGATTGAAGAATGGAAGGAAAGGCTGATGTGGCCTCCCTGAAGCTGGGAGGAAGGCTCTACCCCTGAGGTTCCAGGGAATGGATTTGACAAGATGGTTAGATTGGGGCTGTTCTTCTTAAAGGCATTAACTCCTGCATTTCTTGTGAAAAACAGATGCTTGCTGGTTAGATACAAAAGTCAACTGCGTTGAGCAAATTATCATGTGATGATGGCTCTTCATTTGATTTTTTTATTCATCTGGTTTCTAATTTACTTGAAGCAAATAGTTTTCCTCTGAAACTTGTCTTGATTTTGTGTCTCTGATTTAAGGTCCTTCAAATCAGTAAAAGCCAGAAAATTATGAGCCTGTTTTTGAGGTAAGAAAATGTGGTTGAATCAGATAGGCAATCCTAAAGAAATCTGAAATCACCATTTTAGTAACAAATTTATTTGATATGATTGAGAGGAAATTGAGCAGACATTTTGGCATGGTTGTTTTACAATAGGCCACTAATTCATTGATTCAAATGGATTTTTCATTTCTCATGAAATGAAATGAAATGAAATTGGTTATTTGCAATGGTATAAACACATTCATATACCAGCAACAATAAATGTAGAAATCATCTTTGTTATCACATGGAAGAAAGCCAGGTCATTATTTTCCCTTTATAAAAAGCTTCTGGTTTACTTTACTATTGATATGTAGTTTTAAGGTCCTATGCTTCTAACCCTACTATTTTCCATTTCCAGATGTTATAACACAATGACAATAGGAAAACATTGTCTAGATTTTTCTCCTATATTGTTTTTTTTAATCACTCAACACGATTTGGTCCCTAAGGTACATGTATAAAAGTTGCATTTTATCAGCATCCTCATACTGGCAACTGTTCCTCAAAACAGTGACCCTCAGCCTCTAACCCACATTGGACCTGGGGTGCATTTTAAGGAGAACCCCTTCACTCTCCGGAGATTCTCATGTCCTGAGTCCAGGCTGGAGCCCAGGAATGTGCATATTAGGGGTCACCCTCAGCCATTACGATGCAGGTGTCTGATGGCTGTATATTGGGAAATACTGTCCCTAAAGAATTCCAACTTGGCTTTCTTTCTATTAAATTAATACATCTACTAAGTGTTTTTTCTCTCCCTGATCACACAGTTTAGATGGTATTCATATCTAAATTGACCGCACCAGTCAATCACTGTTATGTTGCTTCAGGGGAATTGGTCTGTTGAAACCATACATTCTGCTATACATTGTATTCACCAGACTCTTGTTCTTAAGTATAAGGAATCTATTTGAATACACTTAAATGCAATAGGAAATTTAGTAGAAAGGCACTAAAATATTGTATATTACCAAATCCAAGAAAGTTCAGTACAATCAGTCAATCATTGTCTCTGCTTTTCTCTTTATGTTGGCCTTACCTTCTATGGATGCAAACTGACTTTCTGATGTTTGGGAACGTGGCAATGAGTCATAATAGAGCTGCAGCTCTAACATATGTCGAAAATACTGGTTTGCATTATCTATGATCAAAAAAAAAAATCCGTAGACCTGCTCTGACTGGTCTAGCTAATGTCAGGTGTCCATATCTGCTTTGGGGTATGAGGCCTGTGAGAGCTTATCATCTTCCATTCAAAACACAAAGGCGAAACCAGGGCTGGGTCAAGTGTTTCCCAGAACAATGGTTCTGCCTTTTGAAGAGATAATGGATCCTGAATAGCAGTAGATAATCACTCTATTTTCTGATACGTAGGTATTATGAAACAGATTCATTATCTGATTTTCCTCAACCCTTATTATCTGAAGGAAGACTGGTATCTAGAGAAAAATCACTCTCTGACTCAGTAAATAAATAGATATCATTCCTTCATTCCTTACGTTGTAGGGAACATCCTACGTTTTTCTACCTCAAAATTCTCTTTTCCGTTCTCCCACTCCTAACTCACAAACACACACCCTCCCACACAAATAAATTCAATGATGAATTCCAAAATTTTCAACACTCTAACTCCTTAAATGCATTTTTATCTACCACATTTCACTTAAATTTTCATTAAAGGTATTGATTAACTCAATGAGAAATCTAACAACAAATTTTGTTAGAAAATGCTTCTCCTTTTCTGTTTCAAAAATATCTTGAGAGTGGCAATTTTTATAAGCTTCCATCTTTTTATTTTTCTCCAGCGTTATTGTCATATAATTGGCATAAAACATGGTATAAGAGTATTGTGTACAACATCATGATTTCATATACAGGACATAAACATTATAAAATTATTACCACAATAAGGTTAGTTCACACATCCATCACCTCATATGGCTATCATTTTTTGCTCTGGTGCTGACAACTTTTAAGTACACAATAGAGTATTGTTCACTGTAGTAACCATGGTGTACAGTGCACACCTCCCCTCAATTTACTCATCTTTTAACTGGGAGTTTGTACCCTTTGACCATCTTTGCCCATTTCTCCCATTCAACCTCCCACCCCTGGCAAACACCAATCTACTCTCTGTTTTTATGAATTCAGGGTTTTGGGTTTTGTTTTGTTTTGTTTTGTTTGATTCCACATCTATGGGAGATCATACAGTATTTAGATTTCTCTAAGCATAATGCCCTCGAGGTCGATTCATCTGACACAAATGGCAGGATTTTCTTCTTATGGCTAAATAATATTCATGTATATATAGACAGTGTGTGTATATATATATATAATTCATCTGTAGATAGATACTTAGATTGTTCCCACGCCTGGCTATTGTAAATAATGCTGCAAAGACTATAAGGATTTGGGTACATATTTGAGATCATGATTTCATTCCCTACAAATATATACCCCAAAGTACAATTGCCAGATCATATGGTAGTTCTACTTTTAATTTTTAAAGATACTCTATACTGTTTTCTATAATGGCTGTACCACGTTACTTTCCCACCAACCGTGCACAGAGATTCCCTTTTTTCCATATCCTTGCCAGCACTTACCTCTCTTCTTTTTGACAATAACCATTCTGACAGGTGTGAGATGATATCTCATGGTGGTTTTGATTTGCACTTCTGATGATGAGTGATGTTGAGCACCTTTTGTATACTTATTGGCTATTTGTATAATGTCCTTAGAAAAATGTCTATACAGGTCTTTTGTCCTTTTTAAATTAGTTATTTTTTTTTGCTCTTGAATTATATGTTTTTTTTAATTTTTTGATATTAGCCCCTTATCAGATATATGGTTTGAAGATATTTTCTCTCATTCTGTAGGTTGCCTTTCATTTTGTTGGTCACTTGTTTTGCTGTTCAGAGGCTTTTAAGATTGATATAGTCCCACATACTTATTTTTGCTTCTGTTGTTTGAGCTTTTGATGTCATATCCAAAAAAATCATTGCAAAACAAATGTCGAGATTTTTCTTATGTTTTCTACTAGGAGCTTTATAGTTTCAAGTCTTACAGTAAGTCTTTAACCCATTTCAAGTTAATTTTTGTAAATGATATAATACAGAAATCATGTTTTATTCTTTTGTATGTGGATATACATTTTTCCTATACCTTTTCTTAGAAACACTGTATTTTCCCTATTGAGTATTCTTGGCTCCCTTGTCAAATATTACTTGGTCATATGTGTGTGGATTTATTTCTGGGCTCTCAATTCTGCTCCATTTGCCTATGTTTCTCTTCTTATGCTTGGACCATACTGCTGCATTACTATAGCTTTGAGATCAAGAAGCGTAATGCCTCCAGCATTCTTTTTCAAGATTGTTTTGGACATTTGAGGTCTTGTGAATTTTATGAATATGAATTTTAGGATTTTTTTTTCTCTCTCTGTAAAATATGCCATTGGAATCTTGATAAGGATTGAATCTATAGATGGCTATAGATGGCTAGTATACATTTTAGCAATAATTAATTTAATTCTTCTAATTTATAAACATGAGATACCTTTCCATTATTTGTATCTTCTTCAGTTTCTCTTATCAATGTCTTATAATTTGTAATATACAGATCCTTTGCCTCGTTGGTGAAATTTATTCCTAAGTATTTTATTGTTTTGATGCTATTAAGAATGGAATTATTTTCTTTGTTTCTTTTTCAGATGGTTTGTTTTAAGTGTTTAGAAATATGATTGAATTTTGCATGTTGATTTTTTATCCTGCAACTTATTAAATTAGTCTTTAGTTCCAACCATTTTGGTGAAATTTTCGGGATTTTTATGTATCATATCATATCACCTGCAAACAGAGACAATTCTATTTCTTATTTCTTCCTTTCTGATTTGGATGCTTTTTATTTCTGTTTCTTGCCTGATTGCTCTGCTGGGACTTCCAGTACTATGATTAATTAGAGTGGTGAGAATGTCCACCACTGTCTTGTTCTTAATCTTAGAGGAAAAAGCTTCTAATTTTTCACTATGAGTATGATGTTAGATATGGGCTTGCCATATGGCCTTTAGTGTGTTGAGGTATATTTCTTCTATTCCCAATTTGTTGAGAGTTTTTATCATAACAGATTTTAAATGTTGTTTGATGCTTTTTCTATATCTATTGAGATACTCATATGATTTTTATTTTTCCTTCTAGTAATGTGATGTATCACATTTATAAATTTGCAATTTGAACTGTCCTTACATCCTAGGGTTGAGTCCTATATGATCATCATGTAATATACTTTTTTTTCATGTAATACATTTTTAATGTGCTGCCAAATTTGGTTTGTTAATGTTTTGTTGAGAATTTCTGCTCTTATATTCATCAGGGATATTGGCCGACCGTTTTCTTTTCTCGTAGTGCCCTTATCTGTCTTTGGTATCAGGATAATGCTCACCTCAAAAATGAGTTTGGAAGTATTCCCTCCTCTACAATTTTTTGGGAGAGTCTGAGAAGGATTGGAATTATTTCTTCTTTAAATGTTTGGTAGGATTAGTCAGTAAAATCATCTGGCCCTGAGCTTTTCTTTGTGGGATGGTTTTGATTACTGATTCAATCTTCTGTATTGGTCTCTTCATTATTGATCTGTTCAGATTTTCTATTTCCTCATGATTCAGTCTTGGTAGGTTTTCTATTTCTAGGAATTTATCCATTTCTTCTAGATTGTCCAATTTGTTGGCACGTAACTGTACATAGTAGCCTCTTGTAATCCTTTGCGTTTCTGGGGTATCCATTGTAATGTCTCCTTTTTCATTTATAATTTTATTTATTTGAGTCTTCTCTCTTTTTTCTTGACTAGTCAGCTAAAAGTCTGTCAGTTTTGTTTAAGTCTTCAAATAATCAATTTTTAGCTTTGTAATATTTTCTATTATTTCCCTATTCTCTATTTCATTTATTTCTACTCTAATCTTTATTATTTCCTTCCTTCTGCTAACTTCAGGCTTAGTTTGTCTTTCTTTTTCTAGTTCCTTGAAGTGTAAAGTTAGGTTATTCATTTGAGATGTTTCGTTTTTCTTGATGCATGTATTAATCACTACAAACTTCCCTCTTAGAATTGTATCCTGAAAGTTTTAGTATATTCTGCTTCCATTTTCATTTTTCTCAAGGTAATTTTTTATGTCCATCTTGATTCTTCTTTGATGCATTGGTTATTCAGGCTATGCTTTGTAATTGGATGGAGTCAGTGACTGGAGTCCCTGCTTAGGCAAGGCTGCAGGCTGTGTTCACCAATCAGGCAGGGCTGTACTGCTGGTGGGACTATAGGCTGGCCTCCAAGGTTGCTCACTGTTCAGGCTCCCTAATTAGGTGGGGCCAGAGGCTTTTCTTAATAGTTGGGTAGGGCTGCTGGCTTGGTTCCCTGCCTGGGAAGGCTTTAGGATGTGCTCCACTGCCAGGCATCTGTGGCCATGCTTCATGAAGGAGTGGGTTTGGACTCTATGCTTAGCAGTTTGGTGGAGGTAAAAATGTGGTTCCCTTCATTGAAAGGACCAAGGATATGTTCTATGAGTGAGATAGCCCTGTTAGCTAGGGATCCAAATCAGGAATAACGGCTAATGGAGCTATCTCCATGTCAGGACCACTGACTGAGTTCTGCAGATGAACAGAGCTGTGGCTAGGATCTCTGCTCCCGTGTGTGGTCTGTTAAGACCTTAGGGCTGATTGATATAAGCCCTGTTCCCCTTCTCTATCTCAGCATGAACCGAGGTCCTCAGGTTCCCCCAGTGATCCCATGAGGTGAGACCTGAGTGAGCCTCCCAGACGTATCGCACAACCCTAGGGAAGAAGATCACCCACTTTGGTTTCCCTTTTTCCTGCAGGAGATACTATAGGTTCATGGGGGCCCTCTTGGTTGGACACTGCTGGCCTAGGGAAGGGACAATGAAGTCAAAGTAATATCACTCCTCTTACCCTTCTAATATGGTCCTTCTTGGTCTCTGTTGTCTAGCAGGGTACTTCAGCCTTAACCCCTTCAACCTCACCCCTTCCCTGGGTTCTGGGATTTTCAGTGTTGTCTTGTCTATGGATGGTTTCTAGTTGGTTTTCTTGTGAAGGGGACTAAACTCAAGAGCAGTCTGTCACCATCTTGATGACCTCACTCCTGAGAGTGCTAATTTTTTTTATTGTTTAGCCTATTCTTTGTAGAAATAACAAAGAAAAAAGTGTTTACTGACAGTGTTTGAGTGAGTTTGTAGTTCTTGATTGCTCATGTTGTAACTGATTCTGTGAAAATTCCTTAAACCCAGAGATCCAATTTATCTGTTCAATATTAACAATTTGTATTTTATTTAAACATTTTAATTTACTTTGCAGCACTTGAAAGATCCAAAGTTCACTTGTTAAATTTATTTTCCAAATTCAAATTTTAAAACTACTTAGAGTAGAAAAGAGTAAAATAATTTAGAGTAAAAAAGAGACAATTCTTTCCCCATTGAATTGTCTTAGAATCTTGTCAAAAAGTCAAATAATTGTAATCATAATTTAGAGCTAAAAACTAAAGAATTCCCTAAAGAATCAACAAACTAAAAATAACTCTACATAGTGGTGCATTTGAATTAATAAACCAGGTCCCCTACTGGTATGAGGAATATAAAAATAATCAAGATACTGCATCTGTTCTTGTATTCAGTAAGGGAAGCCCTCACTCAGGTTTCTGTTTGTAACTGTGTAACTATAACTAAGTCTCATGGTCATATCCAGATTCAAGAGGAGATAGAAATGGAAACATTTCCCTTTATATTACTGAAAGCAAAGAAAGGCAGAAAGAAGGTAGTTACAGTGGGTTATTTAGTGACCCTCCCCACAGTATCCACTGCATGGAGTTTCCCGGGAGGGGAGATTTTCAATCTGTATATATGGGTTCTCTTGTTGGTAGTGTTCCAATTGCTCTGTTTTCTTTTTTGAGATACATATAGTTCCTAGAAATGGTACAGAGTGTTCTCCATATCAGTCATCTTCTCTAGTACCTTTTCCAACCCTGTACATGTTTTCTTCATTTTAGTAAAGTTCTTCAAGTTTGTACTTCTCCTCAACTTATTTTAAATGTTTGCAGCATTAATGTGCATTTTAATTCTGGTTGTACATTCTTGGTTTCCAATTGCTATCTTAGTTCCAGTCATTGTTTTCTTGAGGAATGGTCATATTTCTTTTTTTATTAATAAAGATGCAAATTCAAAACTTTCAGCCCAGTTCCTCAGTATTTGAAGGTACTCATCTTGCACAGTCCTGATACTCTCATGTGCAATCATCTACTTTGATTTTTTTGGTCCCCAGCAACTTAAAGCTATGATTTAAGTGAATATATACAGTTTCCCAGAATGTAGTATGCCAAGATTTTCTTAGTTTCTGATTCTACCAAGAATACTTTGCTTATAGGAACTAAATGTTCCTTAACTGTAATTTTACTCTATCCTCCCCATCCATTCTTGCTCCGTGGTTTCCGAAGACTTGTCATTTCTGAATAAATGTAAAAGTAGGAATGGGAATAGGGACATAGAATAGTGATGTGACCATCCTCACTCACAAAGAATTAAAAGTGTGTGGAAAGCTTTTGTGTTGTTGCAGCCTGTGATTCAAAGATTAGACAATGAATAAGCAGAAAACATATCCCTACCATTTAAACACATGGGCTCCATTTTGTAAAGTGGCTCTGCCACAAAGTCTAAACAGGTATTTCTCTACATTTCTGGCAGCAGTTTGCCAAGCAGTCTTAGTTTTCACTGTTTTCTGGTCCTCCTGGGTATTTAGGTATAGCACTGGAAAAGGCTATATTGGAAAGTGCTGTTCAAATGCCATTTTATGGCAGAAATCTCCTGCAAGATGATCAGAAAGAATCTCGGAGAGAAGTGGAAAAGGGGGACAAGAGAGAGCTGTGTACAGATTCTGTATCTCCTGCGAAATCCTTCTTGAAGAATATATATTTTAAAGTGTGGTTTACGTGTTTTTAGAATTTCAGCTAATTTAGTTAAGTATATCCAAAACAGTGCTCAGATGTTTGCCTGTGTTTGGTCACGGTGTTTTCTTTATAAGGATCCCATAACCTACTTTAGATCTTCTGAGTCACTATTCTCTATTTTACAATGTACTCCGCATTTTCCTTCTCAACATTTTTATTAGCAATTTTCATTGTCTTCATTACTTTCCCCTTATTTAAATTTTCCTTCTTCATTATTTTTTAAAGACAATTTTTAAATGAGCTCAATATATCAGCCTTCTTAGTGCAATAATTAATTCTTTGCTTCCTCTCATTTATTAGTTGCCCTATTTTCTCTTCTGTTTCTGTCTTCCCCCTGATATGTCTGTTACACACTTTTTAACTCTTTTTCTTCTTATAATGTATAAAGTCAGTATTTTTTAGTTGCTTATTTCTAATTAATTTGTTTTGTGCTCTTTATAAATATCTCTTCTTTTTTTGGAAGGAGGGTAAGTGGAAATATATGGCAAAGCTAACTTTGATACTCTAATGTTGCCTTTTCTCTTATCTTTCAGCTTCCCCCTATTATAAAAGTAGTTCTTCATTTTCTTTTATTTTGTAATTTTTTTATTAGACCCGCAAGATGCTTCAGGATACTGGTTAACCCTACCTATAACTTCAGAAAAAGGACACATTCATATATTAAGGAAGATTGGTTTAATTATGATGTTTGTTTGTTTAAAGTGACTCTGCCTCTTTGCCTCCATCCCAATACCCAACTTTATTCTTTATTGTTAGGCCCTTGATTTATTTAATCTTAGATTATTTTAGAAGATAAGGCAAACAAACACTTTTTCAAGTGTGCACAGTAATACTAATAAATGGTAAAATACTGAAAAATGGAGTTTTAGATCAGATTTTCTTTTTTAAAATTAGCTAACACATTTTTGGTTTGCAAATGGATCTTTAGACTAATTGAGATTTGTTCTAACAAATGAAATCACTAGATTTTATGAATGTGGATCACACTAGGGGGCAGCATGGTATCTGGAAAGAGGACTGGATTTGGTTTAAAGGAGCCTGGGTTCTAATCTCAATTTATTTATTGACAAAGAGAATAATCCTCTGAATATTTTTTTACTTCACCCACAATGTATGAGGTATTGACCATGCAGTCTATTGGGGCCCTTCAAACTCCAAGCATTTATGTGTAATTTGCCTCTTTTTATAGTTGGTGCAAAGGTAAAAATTAAAGCCAAATCCAAATTCACATTAGTAGGATTTACATTAAACCAATATGTTCCTTCTGTCACTGCAGTTTTCATTCTTTATAATTTGTGTTGGGGAGATCATATCAGAAACGCTCCCCCTAGAAGAGCATATTGTACTTTGTGACAGTAAGCTGACTATGAACCAAGGAGGATTTCAAGAAATGGCTCATGTCCAATTGCAATATTAGGTGGTTGTAAAAAAATAACCTTGAAAAACTGTGCCTCAGCAGTATCTCAGTTGTGAGTTATGCTGAGAGAGCAATTATGAACTCTCCATACTCCAAGGGGCTGGCAAGCTGTTGGCAAGACACACAGGGCGCTGTCACAAAGAGAAATTCATGGGAGACCCTATCATTGTTGGTCAGCACAGTCAACAGAAGCAACTGATGGTGCTGACAGAAAGTGATAAAAGCCACTGTTGGGAACCATTGACTAGAACTTCTTCGGGGAACTCCCTTTAATCAGAATTTTTAGATTGAGCGTTGTACTAGGGAGGGCCTTTCAAAGTCTCTGGTGGGTTCTACCATTCAAATATCCCTTTCATGTGGACAGTACTTTGCTGAGAAAAGCAACTCTATGTGGTTTCTAACATAGAGGTGGTGACCATATTCTGTACTATATAAATTCACATCCCAGATTATAGCCGATTATTTCTGGTTTTGACCATTAACTCAGTGACAACCAACCTATAAGATGACTGGAAGCTTATGAAGTGGCTTGAAATTTAGTCACTTTCAAGAAGAGATACTATTCAAAGTCTATTCCCCTGTAATTTGAACTAGCAATATGGGGAAAACATCAACATGTTAGTAGCAGAAACAGAAGCTAAAGGACCTACAAAGAAAAGGCAAAAGGCAGATGATAGAAGGGGCAGGAAACCATAGTAAAGGTTAAATTCTAAATTTGAATATACTGTGAAGTTGGAAAAATCATTACAAAAGGTAAAAATAGGATACTTGGGAGGTGCAGAAGAAAAGATAGAGATCAGCTGAGAGATTGCATTGTGAAAGAATTGTCAATTACCGTCGCTGAGGGGACAGTGCGATAATACAGCCACTAGTTCAACATCGGCTTCTTCTACTACCTGACGCTGTGTTCTGATTTCAGAGACAACTAACTGCATGAATCTTTTTCCTACATATTCATGAAGACTGATCACATGGCTAAGATCCCTATTCCTGTACTACTTATTCTCATGTACTGTCTTGAAATAATTTTGATGTTAATTGAGGTAACAAGAACTGTACTATGCAGCATGACTATAAACTGGTCTCATAAGGTGCAAAAGTCAATTATAAAAAACCATGTGAGTTAACCAAAATTCAATCAGATAGCATTTTAAATGCATTTGGATTGTATAATGCTAGAATTTGATATTGTGCAGAAGTCTGTCAATTTCAAAGGTCTTTAAAGCTTTTAATTAGGCAGGTATAATAAGCAAAAGAAATAGAGCATCGAATCAAATGATACACCTGGTGTGCCCGTAATCAGTTCTTTTCTTTCAGCTCCAGATCTATCTCTTTCCCATGCCTTGTGATAATACAACTGGACCCCGTTAACAAATTTACTTTGCCAACTGGCAAAAATGCTAGGCATCATCAGTAGAGGGCACTGTCCTGTACTACAAGGCTATAACAAAGGGAGATACCTCCCTTTGGGGTACTGGTCTTCCATTATTATTCAATTCAAGAGATCAGGGATCTCCTACAGAAGCAATCCAGCTGAGTTTATAATCTCCCTACCAGTGGTCATTTCTGAACAGTTCTGTTGTGGCCACACCTCCAGCGACCGCAGACCATTTCTTTTCTTTTTTTTTTTAATTACATACAATGTATTATTTGTCCCAGGGGTACAGGTCTGTGAATCATCAGACTTACATATCTCACAGCACTCACCATAGCACAAACCCTCCCCAATGTCCATAACCCAGCCACCATATCCCTACCCCCCACCCCCAGTAACCCTCAGTTTGTTCTGTGAGATTAAGAGTCTCTTATGGTTTGTCTCCTTCCCGATCCCATCTTATTTCATTTTTTTCTCTCCCTACCCGCCATGATCCCCTGCCCTGCCCCTCAAACTTCTCTTATCAGAGAGATCATATGAAATTATCTTTCTCTGATTGACTTATTTCGCTTAGCATAATAGCCTCCAGTTCCATCCACGTCATTGCAAATGACAAGATTTCATTTCTTTTGATGGCTGCATAGTATTCCATTGTATACATAAACCACACCTTCTTTATCCATTCATCTGTTGATGGACATCTAGGTTCTTTCCATAGTTTGGCTATTGTGGACATAACCGCAGACCATTTCTACAGGCTAGTTTTCATTTACAGTCTCTGGGAAGTTTCTTTGCCACCAGTAGTCTCTGTGTTCCCCCTGAATCTGAATCTCAACCTTAGGGGCAGTGCTTTCCTACTCCTTCATTTTTTGTTTGTTGGGTTTGGGCTTGTTTTTGTTTTATTGTCCACACTCCCTCACCTTAGAGGTAGGAGTTTCTTTCTTGTATCAGCTACTTCTGAGTGCTCTTTCACCCTTTTTATCTACCTTCTACTGGTTAACAATTCTTTCTATTACTATGGTTACTGTCTCCTGACTGGACCCTGAATGATGTACCCCCTGTGCAGATTTCTCTAAATACTGAATCAAAGGATTTGAGCTACATGATCATCTCCTTTGAGAAATAAAATTATCGACACAGTAAAAATGAATAGGATTTAGTATGTCACATCAGGATGACCAACAAGAATCCAGTCAGTCTCTCATTCCAAAGCTTACGTAGTTATTATCTTCACTAGTGAGCGTGCATCTTTAACTCTGGGAACATTTTAAATTAAGTATGCAAAAGCAGCTTAGGTTGGAATCCAGGGGAACAGATGAGATAGAGATTTGTGTATAGGAACTCTCTTGGGGAGTGCTCTCAGAATCAACACTTTCAGGGGAATGAAGAAAGCAGCACTGAGGAAAGAGAGGAGTCCACGCATGATGTCCCCATTGAAGGTCTTATAGGATCTCATGGAGAGCTCAGGAACTAGGGAACACAATTCAAATGTTTCCACCTTGATGATGTTTAGGACAAATGCATGTAAGTTAACACTCCTACATCAACCAGGCATTTGACATGAGCTGGCTCCAAGAGGACAAGTAACCTAGGGCATTGTGTGGTGAATCTCTTTAAGTAAAGGCAACTTCTGGAGAATGACTCTGCCATATCACTTCCTCTGCATCCTAGTTTTGAGGCAATGATGAAATCTTGCCAAAGTTTAGGAGGCAGGGAAATAGACTCTGCCACTTGATGGTGTGACCAGAAATACTATTGTCACCAGTTTTGGAGCACATAATCTCTCACAGCAGCACATCATAAAATCTACTTACAAAATGAAATGAAAATCATAGTATAAATATTTTGTTAGGAAGGAATTTGTGTATGACTGATATTTTATTTACTTTGATATTTAAGAGAATATTGGCATTTAAAGTAAAGTCTTATAACTTCAATTTAAGATGTATAATTGAGTAGTTTATTTAGAAATGATTTTAAGTTGAAATCTTACGGTGTTTCCTTACAGAACTATAACTGTCAAGAAAATGTCAACCTCACTACATTTTTATGTTTAATTTTTAGATTAACGAAATCATTTTAGTATTCGGAAAGATCTGATTTATTAACTGAGTTATTAAAGTATTTTAAAACAAAAAAGAATCCCTACACTTGAATGTCATTTAAAGTATGTCAGAAGATATATATATACATATATATGTAGGTATATGTATATAAATACACATAAATGAAACCAAACATTATCCAAAGCTCTCCCAAAAATGTTTATTATAATCTGCACAATCACAAATACAGTATTAAAATTTTCTGAACTTAAAACTTTGCTGAACTCTAAAAGTTAAACTAAAAGATTAGGGAAAAATTCACGTTTTGAAACATGACTTTATTAAATTGAATAACAGCTCTTAGTTCCCAAAATAAAATTCTGAATAGTCTTTCGTGTGTGTACAAAACCCACCTTCTGGATATCCCTTCTTTCTTTCCATCAAAATCTCTCATGAATGTAATCAAGAGGGTCAACTATTATAGAGGTATTGATTGTAACTCTCAAATCTTTAATACACGTTTTGACCTTGGAGAATAGGTTTATAGAAATTTACAATATCAGCATGGATCAACTCAACTACATGTAGAATGCAATAGTCATAGGAGAGTGGTACACAAACTACTCCTTTGCTTTCTAAGATCATCTTCTATAGGTATACATCTTCAAGAGCCTACAATGTACAGCAGACAAAAGCAGTGCAGTTTTGTTTATAGATCCCGGTTGAATTTGACCATGACCAATGTGTTTTTACCTCCTCTCACAGCATATTTTGAAAACCATTGGTTGGTCTAGCAGATAAAAAAATTCAATTTTTTAGAGCTCAAGATATTATTAGCAATTTTACTCTCAGGATCTACTGATTAACTGGAAGTGAAATATTTTTCTTTTGCTTGAACTGAGAGACTTCACAGGGTCAGTTTGTAGGTTCAAGCTTATACAACATTCTTTATTTTGGAAACTTTTGACTTTAAAATTGTTTCTTGGATTTGTGATTTTTTTCTAGAGATAATATAATTAAGCTTTCTATGACTGCCTTTTATTCTGTAAATATTTCTTTTGCAGCACATGAATTTTATAGCAAAATAACATTATGCTAAATAAATTGACTAGTGAAGTAATTAAAGATTGGTAGTTTTCCATCCAGAAAAGATATGAAACATGTCAAGAGAGAGGTTCCAACTTCTAGAACTCTCTTTCTACATTGGCCAGGCAGATTCTAGATATGAGATTATATGATTTAAAATGGAAAGGTTGATTCAATTCCATATGTACATGTTGGCATGTTTTAGGTGATTTCTCAACAATTAATGTGTAAAATTTCTGAAAATTAACTATTATGGCCCTAAACTGAGTATATCCTAACTATGTATTATTGTTCACCATTGGCATTTGTCAGAATTATCTATGTCCTCCTACCCCTAAAATACTACATATGGATGAATGTTCAGTGATGGAATATTTTGGATAAAGAAAAACAGTATAATATTGTATTAAGGTGTATTATATTAATTTTATGTTTGACTTAATAAGTTTTTTTAACTTCTTGTCTTATAGAAGAAATAATGGTTTTGTTGTTGCATTTCTAGTATTTTAAAACTTGTTTAAAAGATGGAAGACATTAGAGATCTGTTGCGGCTAGGCTCTTTAGGAAGCAGCCTTTGAGATGGGGATCACAGACTTTGGTTGTAGATAGATCTTTGATTGAAAAGGAAGCCATGTGGAATTTATAGCAAGCCCTACAAAGATAATCATAACATAGACCCTTTGATTTCTCAAGTACAACCATATCATCTTTGGCAGAAAATTGTACACCACTCAAAAAATAGCAGCTGATATGCTTCTGGGTTTTAATAGAGAATGAGCATCTATTATAGGCCATGAATTGACCATGCAGCATAGATGACCAGCCCAAACTGGGCTCTGTTAGGCTTCCTGAAGCATAAAGTTCAGTGGGCCCAGCAACTATTGTAAGATAGAAGTGGCACATCTGGGATCAGGCAAAGGCAGGGCCAAAGAGTACACTGTCGGGTCATCTACCAATGTTGTACTTGTGCCTCTTGTTCATATTTATTGTTCATACCTGTGGCTTCACAGTGTCCCGTATGACCAGCTAATAGGATAGAGGAGGAAAAAGTTTACCCTTAATTTATGAATGGACTGCTGCTAAACCCAGGGTTGCCTCGGAAATGACAGTGGTGAGGGGAACGGCTCCCAATGCGTAAAGCTTTGGGGATGAAGCGCCTGGTCATCCGTGTTGTATGGAAAATGGAGTGATCCAGATGAGAATATACAGACTCATGGGCAATGGTTGTTTAGGACCTAGAAGGACCTGGAAGGAGAAAGAGGATTTGAGCAGGAGGGTCTGGGGAAAGGCCTGTAGATAAACCTATGAGGGTATAAATGAAGTGTGAAGACCTTTCCATCAGAACTCCTAAGAGTTTTGTATACTCTGTGTCTCCATTTCCTCACTTCCCATGTTCTCCTATACTTTACATCCTACAGACATTCAATCTCACTATTTCACTGTCAAGGTCAGTAGAGGTTCCTGTTTTGCCAAATCCCAGGACTGTTCTTAGCTTTATTTACTTGATCTCAACAGCATTTGACATTCATTAATGGTCACTTCTTTGTTCTTGAAACAAGTTTTTTTCACATGTAAACTTGGCTTTCTTTTTATTATACTGAATACTAGTTTTCAGTCGCTTCCTCAGGATTCTCATCTTTTTTCCTTGTGCCCCAATGCTAAGTGTTCCACTTCCTTCTCTTATCTATGTAAATTTACTCATTAGCTGATGTTATGCAATCCCATAGCTTTAGATGCCACCTGCAGTCCTGACTCTTCCCTGAGCTCCAGATTGGTATATTCAGCTGTCTTATATTCAACTGTCTTCATGCCTCCTTACTTGAACGAATAATGAGTGTGCCTAACTTAAAATGTCTAAACCAAAACTATGGATTTTCCTCTGGAAACCCGTTTCTCCCTGGTGTCATACTTGAATCTTCTCCATTATACATCACATCTGCTCCATGAGCATCGGATCTCATATATACACTCAAAATACAGTGTAGGGGCGCCTGGGTGGCTCAGTCATTAAGCATCTGCCTTTGGCTCAGATCACGATCCCAGCACCCTGGGATCGAGCCCCACATCAGGCTCCCTGCTCCATGGGAGGCCTGCTTCTCCTTCTCCCACTCCCCCTCCTTGTGTTCCTGCTCTTGCTGTCTCTGTCAAATAAATGAATAAAATCTTAAAAAAAAAATACAGTGTAAATTCAACCACTTCCAAAATTTTCAGCAGTCTTCCTAGGCTAAGGCTCTTCAACTACTCTAAAAGTCAACTTGTCAGTATGCCACAGGTCTATTCTTGTTCTGTTGCAGCCTGTTCTCATCAGAACCATCCTAGTAATCTTTTTTAAAAAATGGAAACAAAATCATGTCACAGTTCAAAGCCCACCATTGGTTTCCAGTCCATTCAGAATAAAATCTTAACTCCTTATCATAGGCAAAAAGGCTATGTTTCTGACCCCTTTTCTTAGTCCATGCTTCTCTTCATTTGTTCTTTTTCGGCCAGCTAACATTTTTGCCATTACCCAAATCTATTATTTTTATTTTTATTTCAAGGACATTATTCTTGCCATTCCTTCCTGCAGAAATCCTCCTTCCCTAGATCTTTATGTCTTTCTCTCCCTTACTTCATTTGAGTCTCTAGTCAAAAGCCACCTTCTTAAATAGTTTTTGCCTGAGCAGCTTATTCAAAACACACACACCTTTACATCTCCCCCTTAGCTCCCACTATTTTTCTTCAAAGCACTTACCATTATCTGGCATGCTATAATCTTTTCATTTGTTTATTTTCTCCCTTTTCCTGTAGAGCATAAACTCAGGAGAGTAGACACTTATTGTTTAGTTCACTGCTTATCTTCAGTACCTAGATCTGTGCCTGAAATACTAGTAACTTAGTAAACATTTGTTGAATGAAAAATCTATTTTGTAATTCATAGTTTCACCAACATTGGGAGATACATAACATGTACAAAATTTAAGCCATTTTGCAGGTGAAGAACATGAGGCAGAAAAGTTAAGTAACTTGGTGAAAATCATATACTTAGATTATTCAATGGTCCTGTATCATAGCTTAAAGGGGAAATTTCTTTTAGACTTTAGCACCAGGAGAAAAATGCCTGTTTGGGGAATATAATGAAAAAGACTATTTTTTTTAAGTTCATAATTCCTTCTTAAAAGTTGCTTCTGGGAACTTACAGCCAGATTTTCATGTAAATCACTGCATTTTGTTGTTGTTGATCCTAATGCTTTGTTCATTTTATTTCACATTTTTCATGCTGTACCCATTAACTAAGTCTTATCTCATTCTGCTTATGGTCAAGTGTGCTTTAAGTTTTAAAATTCAACTGAATGAACTTGGCAAATTAGGTCAACTCCAGGCCAGAATAACTAAGAAAGAATAAACTGTAAGGTATCTACTTGTTGTAATTTTAAGTAAAGGGGTTAGCAAGGTAAAGTCAGAGCAAAATGATTTTTAACAGTCTACCAGGCTTTACAGATTTATCAAAGAAAGAAGAGCTCAGGAAAAAAAGACCAAATAATAAATGAGGGTGTACGTATTATTAATAATTCTGTTAAAAAGGCAGATATATTGAGCTCATTTAAAAAATCTCTCTTTAACAAGAAAAATGAAGAAGGTAACGTGGGCAATTAGCTACTGACATGACCACTGCATATCTAGGTAATGATCAAAGCGTGTGGGTGGTATGACCAGCCCAACCTCCAAAAGGGGGATGCACTCGCTGAAATGAGGCACAGTATAGGCATGATTAACTATTTAAAGTTCACAGAGAATGCAAGTAAATTATTAATTTGTTTTAAGATTTTCATTCATTTTCCATGTAGTCATTTAACTTTACAACACACTAACCTGCTTAAAGTTTACTATGAAATAGTTTAATTAAATATGAAATAATATTTACAAATGCCAATTTTTTAAAGGAGGTAAATCATATAGAATCAGCAACAGGCATATACTTTCAGAATTTTCTTTGCCTTGGAAAGAATCTTTTCTATTTAAAAAATAGCATCCCTGACATTCTTAGGAGCAAAATGGATCCATGGACACATTTCATTATCATGCTACCTGATACTATGTTTTGTCATGTTACATTATGTCACCTCATGCCATATATCGTATCATATTTTATTGTATTATATATTTGGGGCTTTTTTTCTTATCTATATCCCATAGAAGAATTTAAGTTCTATGAAGCCAGAAGTTGTATCCCCTTCAAATCCTTTTTTTAAGGCTTATATGTCTGGAATATAATAGAGTCTCAAAAATGATGAATGAGTAGATAAATGAATGGTTTATACTTTAGAGTTTAATGAGAGACTTGCTTATAGTAATTACTTAATTTCTAACTTTTTCACCACTCCTCATAGGTCTTGCACAGTTGGTATCTGGGGAAATATTGATTTTTTCCTACTTTTATTGCTTTTCATTTTTCCAACAAATATTAAAAATTAGGGGTGACCTGGGTGGTTTAGTTGGTTAAGCACCTGCCTTCAGCTCAGGTCATGATCCTGGGGTCTTGGGAACCAGCCTCTGTCATAGTTGGGCTCCCTGCTCAGCCGGGAGTCTGCTTCTCCCTCTCCCTCTGCGCCTCCCCACTCTCATGCTCTATCTTGAGTTCTCTCTCTTTCTCTCAAATAAATACATCTTTAAAAAAAAATGAACTGTGTTCCATGTGCTATGCTTGGTACCAGGGTTATAGTGTTGAACACAGTGGATCAATTTGTTACTCACCCCTTGCAGTAGAATGGAGGAGACACATAACACACAAAACAAGTGAAAAATTCAAAATAAGGGAAATGGAGGCAGGCAAAAATTTCTAAGATAGAAAATAATGCAGTTACTTATTTAGTGAAAGTGACCCAAATATTCCTTGACTTTATAGAGAAAATGAAATTTTAGATGGAACTAAAAGTATATAAATGAACCAGTCATGCAAAAATCCAGAAAAGCATGTAAAAAGGTCTTGAGATAGGAAAAAAGCTCGATATGTTTTCAAACTGAAAGTAGGACCTAGTTGTTGTAATGTAGTAACTAAGAAGTTGAGTAGCTTAAAATAAGATGGGAGCAATAGGGGACATTTAAAAGTTCACTTTCCTTCTGTTAAATTAGGGACCTTGAAGAGACATGCAACTGGAGATACTTGGTAGACAATTAGATATACTAAACAATAGCTCTAGTAGCATACTGAGCTGGACATATGGGATTGTGAAAAATGAATGAGACTGTCTGGAGAAGGAGAAGAAATGATCATCTGAGATGGAGGCCCCTGAAACTTTTGTCATTTGCTGGTCAACAGAGGAAAGTAAGACAGCACTGGAAAATGAAAAGGATGAATTTTGGAGGTGAGGGGAAACCGGAAATAATAGTATCATGTAACTCAGGAAGGGATGAGGTTTCAAAAAGAAGGATATGATCCTCAATTCCAATTCTGAGAAAGATAGAAAGGTGTTTGCTAGAAAGTTCTAGCAAATATGTTAGACCGACTTGTCTTAGCATCTGGTGTATCCTTCTGTGCAATAGAGAAGGTAGTGATAAAGGCTCTGTGTCCCAGAATTCCATACAGATTGGTTTCTGGAGATATTTAGACTTTATGAATTACGTTGTATCACATTGAGGTGGATTTTAAACTGAGGTGAGTAGAGAGAGGTAGCAGGCAGACAGAAATGTTATTTTCTCATACAAATGCAGTAACTGTAGTACAATTCTAGAGGCTAAAATTCTGGCAGCAGCTTCCTAACCAATTCATCCATCACATCCAAGGTATCATCCTTCCAGTAAAAACAGACTAGGAGCAACTTTCTGTTCCATGGATTGCAATTAATGCAGTAACACCTTCAGTCTAATAACTGATAAAGTTGAGGTACCTCAACTTCCAGATTATGTCACAAGTAAACATTTCTTCATTTGGTCCATTCTGCGGTGTTTTTCAAGTAATAATTCCTAGAGATCTAGTCCAGAGTATTCTCTTCAACACTTTCACCTGTTTTGTAAAGTGCTAGTTTCTCACGAACCCCTTATAAGTCTAAAAAAAATTGTAGTTATTTTTGCAGCTGAACTCGGACTGATATAATATTCAATATGTTAGAGTCAAGAGACTTTATTAGAAAAAGGTTTTATTTATTTATGTATTATTTTAGAGAGTGAGAGTGGGGGAGAGGGGGGCAGAGAGAAAATCTCAAGCAGACTCCAAGCTGAGCATTGAGCCCAATGTGGAACTCAGTCTCACCACCCTGAGATCATGACCTGATCCAAAACCAAGTCAGTCGCTTAACCAATTGAACCACAAGGCACCCTTCAGAGTCAAGAGACTGTTAAACAGAGAATCAGTAGAATCTGGAATGGGTCATGTGACCTGACTGGGTTTGAAGGTATGAAGATTGGGTTAGAGTGTGGTATAGAATACCAGTAGTCTTTCAATCAGTGGCAAATAGTTTCTTAAGAAGAAATGTCTGACTGGAATAAAGTGCCTGTTAAAAGCATGGCTTGGACTGACCATATGGCAGCTATTATATCATAGAATGATGCATATGAAGAATACAAAATTTTGGATGGCTTAAGTGTTATCATTGGGTACAAAAGTAACCACAGGATGGTGTTACAGACCCAGTGAGACAACTGCAAGAGCAAAACAGAGCAAAATTCCATTTTCATCTAACCACTGATGCTCTTCACATCCAAGGATTTGTGCTACTTCAGAGCCAATGTCCCATAATCTTGACAGGACTGGGTATTTTCCTTTGCCTGGTGCTTAGTAACTTTAACAAATAGTTGTAAGTGGAGGAAGATTTATAGTACTATGATATAGAAGATTTATAGTAAATATATATATATATTTATATATATATGATAACACTTAAATAAGTACAATTAGATATTGGCAAAAACCTGACTCTGACTCCTTCACCCATGGTGTCAGAACTATCATCAAGAGGAAGTCAAAGCTGTTGGAGCTTCTTAATCATGCTGAAATAGTGAAATAAAAACAATAGCATTCTTGGATAAATCAAAGATATTAGTACTGCCCTCAAAGACTTGAAAAAATATAGAGGTGGTAATCCCTATCACCTTATTTAATTCATCTGGATGAATCATAGGGAATGACAGTGGATTATTGGAAGCTTAATCAGATGGTAATTCCCAATATAGCTGCTGTTTCAGAAGTGGGTTCTTTAGAGGAGAAAATCAATATTGACCTTTGCCACCGGTGTACATCTAGTAATTTTGACAGATAATGCATTTTTCTTTATATCAATGAGCAAAGAACATCAGAAACAGTTTGAATTTACCTGATGGAACCGAAGTACATCTTCCCTGTCTTACTGTAGGCTTATGCTAGCTCTTCAGCTTTCCTTCCTAAGTTAGTACAGAGGCACCATAACCTTCTTCCCTTACCAACAAGGCATTGTTACTCTGTTACCTTGATGACACCATGGAAGTCCGATAGTTTCAAGGGAAATACTATTAAACAGAAACCTTGAAGAAAGAAGAAAATTTCCCGAAAATGCGAGTATAAATAAGAGATTTTTTTTCTTAATTTTTAAGAAAATATTGAGTCTCTAAAATAATAGCAATAGATGGTGGGGTTTGTAATATATGCAGAAACAAATACACGACAATAGTTGCAAAAATAACAGAAGGTATTGTAAGTTTATTACATTATATGTGAATTAATATAAATGTAATAATAAACATATAATTAATAAAACAAAGATTTATTGCTAAAAATCCTAAATAGGCAATAAATGGAATACTAAAACATACTCAATAAATACAAAAGGAATAAGGAAAAGGAGCTAGAAAAACAGAAACAAAAAAGATGGAGAAAATAACAAAGAATAAGATGAAAGCAAAATAATTGTCAGATATAGAAGGAAAAATTAATAACCCCAAATCATAGTTGGAGAACTTAATACTACATTCTCAGTAACTTACAGGACATTCAGGAAAAAAAAGTCATTAAGAGTATAGAAGATTTGAACAAATATTAACAAATTTGACTAAATGACATTTAGAGAACACTATATACAACTTCAGAATAAATATTTTTTCTAGTGTATGCAGAATAATCACCAAGATATAACACGTGCTGATCATGAAACAAGTCTCAATACACTTCAAAGAACTGAATCAAAAACAACAGAAGGCAGAGAAAACAAGTGCCGCTACTTAGCCTATGTCACTCTTGTCACTCTATCGAAATCCATGGGTTCATTTCAGACATTCCTTTTCTCATTGGTGTCCCACACCTACAGAAAACAATCACCTATGTACTTTTTTTTTTGAAGATTTTATTTATTTATTTGACAGAGAGAGAGAGAGAGGGAGAGCACAAGTAGGCAGAGCAGCAGGCACAGGGAGAGGGAAAGCAGGCTCTCCGCCAAGCAGCAAGCCCGATGTAGGACTCGATCCCAGGACCCTGGGATCATGACCTGAGCCGAAGGCAGTGGCTTAACTGACTGAGCCACCCAGGTGCCTCACCTATGTACTTAGATATAGTCTCTGACCACAACAGAATTAAGTTAGAGGTCAATAATAGTAAGATTCCTGCAAATCCCTTAATATTTGGGAATTAAGCTGCACACATCTAATATTGAATTGATTTTAAAATTCACGTAGGAAACTAGAATATAATTTGATATAAGTGAAAATAAAGAACACAACATATCAAAATCCGTGGTATGTAGTTAGAGTAATGCTAAGTGGGAATGTTGTAACTTCAAGTACATATACTGAACAGAATAAAGGTTTAAAATTAATTATCTAATATCCCAGCTCAAAAAGCTTAGGAAAGGAGAGCAAATTAAACAAAAAAGTGAAAGGAAGAAATAATAAGAGAAAAAAATATCAATGGAACAGGAAACAGAAAAACAAGAAACTTGATAAGGTTGAAAGTTGGTTTTTTAAAAAAATTTTTTAGGGCGCCTGGGTGGCTCAGTGGGTTGGGGCCTCTGCTTTCGGCTCAGGTCATGATCTCAGGGTCCTGGGATCGAGGCCCGCATCGGGCTCTCTGCTCAGCAGGGAGCCTGCTTCCCCCTCTCTCTCTCTGACTGCCTCTCTGCCTCCTTGTGATCTCTCTCCCTCTGTGAAATAAATAAAATCTTTAAAATAAATAAATAAATAAATAAATAAATAAATAAATAAATTTTTTAGAAAAGAATTGATAAAATTATAAGAAGGGAAACACTGAAGAGTCTGAAGATAATGAAAGGATAATAAAGAGAAGTTATGAACAACTTTATGCCTGTATTCCATGTGTGCATTCACATGAAGCTCAAGAACATGCAAAACTAATCCATGGTAATAGAAGTCAGAATATTCATTGACTCTGGGTGAGGGAATTAACTAAAAAACATGGGAGAAGTTTTGAAGGTGCTAGAAAGAGACTACATCTTGATTTGAATGGTGGTTATGTAGTATACTTACATAAAAATTCATATAAATTTAAGTTAGTTTCCTTTAAAGACTTTCTTGTATATGTGTGTTGCATGTGTGCGTGTTACCTTAAAAACAAATGACATATATTTATGGGTCCTGTCTATAGGTCTACTTAAAACAGTAACAGTATACCAAGTATCTTTACTGAGTTCCTATACTTCTTGACTACCTACTTATTTACATTGGTTCGGTGAGACTCTATTTTTCTTTTCAAAGTAAAAAAAAGTTAAAAAAATTTACAACCGTACTATGACAAAGATTTGTTTAATTTGGTGTGATAATCTCTATAAGAAATGAGAGCTATGCTTCATGTGCTATAATTTATGCCTTTAATATTCTCCCAGGAAAGTGGCCTGGTTTTGTTCTGTGACACATAAAATCCCATATCTACAAATAGTCAAGAATGTTGGTTTCAGACAGTTAGGTCAGGAATATCAGCAAACAAGGGAATCTCTAAGAAAGAACTGATCATGGGTTTTATAGGTTATAGATTTCATAGACAAAATGTGGTCAGTGTTAAGTTCAGTGATTCTTGGTTCCTGATCTGGGTAGATAAACTTATAGAGACAGAAAAATATTTATGATCCATAACAGTAAATTATAATCCTTGAGGTTTTACACATCCCCCACATGGGTATTAACTCGTAAGCCTTTGAACACTGTGGTTCAATTTTTTAAAATTAAAATTAAAATTTTTTATTTAAATTCAGATTAGTTAACATATATTGTATCATTAGTTTCAGGAGCAGAATTTAGTGATTCATCAGTTGCCTATAACACCTAGTGCTCAGTACATCAAGTGCCCTCCTTAATGCCCATCACCCAGTTACCCTATCCCCTGACCCATTTCCCCTCCAGCAACCCTCAGTTTGTTCCCTATAATTAAGAGTCTCTATGGTTGGCCTCCCACTCTGTTTTTATCTTATTTTATTTTTCCTTCCCTTACTCTATGTTCATCTGTTTGGTTTCTTACATTCCATATATGAGTGAAATCATGTGGCATTTATTTTCTCTGACTGACTTGTTTTGCATAGCATAATACCCTTTGGTTCCATTCACGTTGTTGCAAATGGCAAGATTTCATTCTCTTTGATGGCTGGGTATTCCATTGTATATATATATACCACATCTTCTTTATCCATTCATCTATCAGTGGACATCGGGGCTCTTTCCATAGTTTGGCTACTGTGGACATTGCTGCTCTAAACATTGGGGTGCACGTGCTCCTCTGAGTCACTATTTCTCTATCTTTCAGATATATACCTAGTAGTGCAATTGCTGGGTCATAGGGTAGTTCTACTTTTAACTTTTTGGTGAACCTCCATACTGTTTTCTGGAGTGACTGCATCAGTTCTCACTCCCACCAACAGTGTAAGAGGGCTCCCATTTCTCCACATCAGACGCCAACATCTGTCATTTCCTGAATTGTCAATTTTAGCCATTCTGACCTGTGTAAGGTGTTATCTCATTGTGGTTTTGATTTGTATTTCATTGATGCTGAGTGATGTTGAATATTTTTTCATGTGTCTGTTAGCCATTTGTATGTCTTCTTTGCAGAAATGTGTGTTCATGTCTTCTGCCCATTTCTTAACTGGATTTTTTTGTGTTGGGGGTGTTGAGTTTGATCAGTTCTTTATAGATCTTGGATACTAGCGCTTTATCTGATATGTCATTTGCAAATATTTTCTCCCATTCTGTAGGTTGCCTTTTCATTTTGTTAATTGTTTCCTTTGTTGTGCAAAAGTTTTTTATCCTGATGAAGTCCCAATAGTTCATTTTTCCTTTTGTTTCCCTTGCTTCTGGAGACGTGTCTGGCAAGAAGTTGTTGCGGCCGAGGTCAAAAAGGTTGCTGCCTGTGTCCTCCTCTAGGATTTTGATGGATTCCTACTGTGGTTCTGTTTTAAAGCCAGATATTACATAGCTTTGTATGTATTAATTAATACCTCTTCTAGGTCCCATAAATGAAACTGATCAAATAAAATATGAAATTAATGATATTACATTTTTTTAGATGCATGTGGTCCAACCATGCCCAGGGACAAAGGTCTGCCCACAGTGAGAGCTGTTGGAACAAAAGCTGACCCTTGGTCCTACTGCAGTGTGCGCAGACATGCACATCATGTCCCATGGTCCCACGGTCAGAAAAAAACAGGCACTTTACACCTTTAGATAGTAAAAAATAATAATAATAAAAAGATAATCCTGTTCAGTTCTAGTGCCCAAAATAAATAAACTTTGAGCTTTCCCTGCAAGTTACTGCTACCATAATGAAAAGAGTGTCACAATGCTGTAGTTAGAGGACATGCATAATAATGAGAAGAAAATATTTTTTCCCTTTGCACCATAAATTAATGTAAACTTGCTACACGTGCTTTTTTATTTCCTTTAAATGTCTCTTTATTTAGTTTTTTATTTAGTAAATTGGACCTTCTCAAGTCTGTACAAACCAACTTCTTTCCTTTTCAACTTGGTATTATTTCCGAATCTTCCTTCCACAGAAGTGAGATAGTCATGGGGTGCCTGGGAGGTTCAGTCGGTTAAGTGTCTGACTCTTGATTTTGGCTCAGGTCATGATGTCAGGGTAGTGGTATCAAGCCGTCCTTTGGCTGACATGCTCAGTTTGGAGTTTGCTTGAGATTCTCTCTCTTCCTCTGCCCCTGCCACTCGTGCTCTCTCTCTCTCTAAAATAAATAAATAAATCTTTTTTTTTTTAAGTGAAATAGTCACATCATTATTAGTGTCTTAAATGCCTTCCAAATCCTAGAAATAGAAGGCCTTTTGAAGGTAGTTGGGATTCATGTACAACAGAAAAAATAGGTTAATGTAGATATATGCATAGAATAGCTGTTATCTTTCAAGGCAATAGTTAAACACGTTAGTTTCAGGGAAAGACACTATTTCAAAAAGCAAAAAAGCAGTTTCACAATCATTGTGATTATATTTTAATCAATAATGTTACATTACATGTTGACCATATCTTAGCTATCCTAATAGTTCAATAGTTAAATTACAATGTAGTTTGGCTTGATTCTTTGTCAGTGGAATCCATAATTGAATCACATACTCTCATTACTGTAGTTTTTGGAAACTATGTGGATTTTAGAGATGAATGCCTGCTTGAATAAGGTATGACAAAAACCCATGAAATCTGCAATGAATATAAACATTTGGGACTCAAACAGTATTTAAAGTCTCTTTGGAAATAACCTGCTCTGTAACAAACAAAATCAGAACATACAGAGCTTTATGAAGCCCCAAAGTCATAAATTCCAATCTTGTAATCAAAAGATCACAAAGTGATAAATAGAAAAAAAGTTTTAACTATTAAACAATATTACTGAAAGCTTTGAAACACAGTACAATCATCCTAATTGGCATGGTCTGACAGAAATAGAAATGTGTATCTGGGTGATTTAGTTGGTTAAGCGTCTGCCTTTGGCTCCGTTCACGATTCCAGGGTCCTGGGACAACTCAGCAGGGAGTCTGCTTCTCCCTCTCCCTCTGCCCCTCCTCACTGCTCATGCCTCTCTCTCTCTCTCAAATAAGTACATAAAATCTTTTTAAAAAATAGAAGTGTCAATTAAAAACTACTAATGTTAATTGGCGGCTCAGAAAAACACATAGTTTTTCAATAATCTCATTTGTATTACATTGTTTAAATTTCGAGAGAAAATACATTTAAAAATTTCCAGCATTTTATAAAGTATATAAAGTTATAGAACAAAAGGGAAGATGTGCCCCAAAGAAAGTAACTGAAACCAAGAGTAGCTGTCTGGGCAGAGGAGTAAAAGGCTTTCTAATTAGCCCTCTGATGGATCTACGATCACCCTTTTTTATAGTTCAGACGGCAGGAGCTAGCCTACACTAGTGTCAGGGTTTATGTGTGATCTTCAGGTGTCATTGAATATAAATATCAGTGAAAATCATGGTGATAGTCAAGAAATGAGTGCTTTCTTCAATTCTGAGCAACATACTGAAAAACATCATACGAGTTTGAAAAGAAGAGAGTTTTTTCCTCTCTGCTAGATGGAGAGTGTTTTTTTCGTTCTTTCTTCTTACCAAACTGACAATGATATAAAATTTTCTAACTTAAAAGATTTTACTTTCATTTTTAGCCAGCTTACTTGATCCGGGGGTTAAGAATAGCTTCCTCTAATGGTGTCAATCTGGAAAAAGAGAATGACTTTCTCAGAGGAAGTAACTACTCAGTTGCTGTCTGGGTAAAGGGTAATGTAAAGAGAGTGGGATCATCCAGAACCCTCCTCCTCTGTCTCCGGTTCCTTCCACCCCGTCCAGCGGCTTTTTCCTCAAACTATGGCTTGAAACCGGGAGGGAAAAAAAAAAAAAAAAAAGGACCTGGCAGAAGCATGTGACAAAAGCTCTATGAAAAAGTACCTTTCCTACAACACTGACTCTGTAGCTCACAGCTAATTAATCCCACAATAGAATGTGAGTTGGCTAGTTGTATTTTGAATGTCCTCATGTGGCCTCTCTTGACGGGACTTGCCACCAAGGGTTTTAAGCTTTCACCCTATTTAATATTCATGTCTAAAGAAGCAAAGTGCCTTGGGATATTAAGAATTTTTTAAAAATTGGTCCTTTAGGTTTAGATTATAATGGAAAATTCAACAGCTATAGCTACTGGAGACAAAAGGTGAAAAATTCACATTCTGGAAGTAAACTATCAACTATATGCTGAATAGGAAAAGCCATAATTATTGGACAGTGAAGTGACAGTTTTTGCAATTGAGTGGTTTAGTAAATGGTACCCACAAGAAGTTAATATCCCACATGCTATGGTTCTGGAGAGAAACATTCTTCACAGTGGGAACAATATTTCAGTGAAGTTTGAGTTCAGACAGAGGGAGTAGAATCAGATTTCAAAAATATTCTTTTTAATTTACGATACTTTATTTGGAGAAGCACCGATCTTTATGTATAACTCATTACCTGTTAGTTATTCAGGTCTTTGACACACATGACTCGAACCATACTCAATCCGTGGAAAGCAGATCAAAGTTTGCTAAGAAATTTTCCTCACTGAAATTCCACATTGCTGTCAATACTGGTCCAGTCTCATGACATATGAATACAGCATGGAACTGGTAGGATGGAAGACAAATACCCTAAGCAACTCTCAAGTTAATATTCGTGATGTGCCCCATGGCTGCATATTTTGGAAAAATTCCCAAGTGATGCTGAGCAGCACCCTTGGTTAAGAAACACCATGGTGAGAAGTTAAAGGTGGATGCTTCTCTACTCTTATTTTTGGGAAAATAAATTTGGAAAACTTTTTTTCAACTTCCCTGTGGCATTTTCTTGTCTCCTCCCCACTCCATACTCTATGTTTGCATCCTCACAATTTCTTCCTCTTAGTAATAACCAATTTTGTTTCTAAATTTTACTGAGAGAAACAGGAGAGAGAAGGGTAAAAACAAGTAAGATTTAAGGCATATTGATCACGAATAGTGTTTGTTGGTGTTATGTTCTAAATTCCGTGCTATCCATGTTCTACTATAGCACATTGCCTGGATTTATGGTTGCCTATAATTAAATAGGATTCATTCTGCCTCTTAAAATGAATGTCAGCTACCAGCAAAGTCTATTTGGTGGAGGGAATCATCATCTCAGGATGACTCAATCCTGGGCGTAGAGACAGGTACCTTTACAGTGTGAAGTCCAAATGTGTCTTTTCTTTATCTTGTTATAGTGGGAATTTAACAAAATTTCCCCTGTATTCAAATAGTTGGTAGTAATGGATAAAAGGACTCATATTCCTTTGGATTGAGAAAGTCCATTCCCTAGGACCCACCATTAAAATCAAAATTCCTCTGGGAAGTATAATATATAAATTCCATGTTAGGTATTAAAACTTACAGCTGGAATAATTTTCCTCATAATCTTTCTTCCTTTTGGCAATTAGGAGGCAAAATATTTAATATATAGAAACACCTGAACTTTAAAATTTTAATGTGGGGGCACCTGGGTAGCTCAGTCAGTTAAGTGTTCGCTTTCAGCTCAGGTCATGATCCCAGGGTTCTGGGATCGAGTCCCACACTGGGCTCGCTGCTCAGAAGGGGGCCTGCTTCTGCCTCTCCCTCTGCTGCTCCCCTTGCTTGTGCTCTCTTTCTCTGACAAATAAATAAATCTTTAAAAAATGTGTTAAAAATCAAGTGTGAATGAGAAAGGTACAGAAGCCAGAAGGGTCCCAAGACTTGACTTGCATAGAATTGGGGAAATACAGAGAATCCTAGACAGCATGTTGGCCCTGGGCATCTGAAAAGAAGTGGCCCTGTGTACTAAATATTAGGGAGAACAATGGGCAGGTAGAAGGGTAATAAGTAAAAACACTGATGACTTCATATAATTTGGACAGACTAATATGGCACCTAAGCTCAGACCACATAGGTACCTGGAGCAAAAATCCCAAGACTTGGAAGAGGCACAGCATCCTTTTTCTGATTTGAACTCTACAAACAAGGAAACTGAATAAATTGAAACACAAGGTAATATCCTTCTTACATGGTAAATAGTTTTCATACAGCTCCTTGCATAGTACCCGCAACCTACTAGCTCCTGCTGAACATATATTGATTGATTGTGCAGCTGCTAGCATTTATACTTCCATTTGAATGAGTTACTGTCAGTGTTTCCATTTTTACAGAATCCTTCTTTGATAAGTAGTATGCTGAATGTAATTTAAAGCCATTTTTACTGTGGTTAAAAGGTTTCAGGTTCAACAGATTTTGAAGAGTAGAAGCTCTTATTTTAGAAAATGGATAGATAACTATACTATATATCAAATATAGCAGCCGGGTTATTTCTTTTCTCTGTGTTGGTATCAAACACGTGGGGAACCTGAATTCACATCAGTATGTAGACACCCAGCACAATAATTGGCATCACTGAGAGAAGATCCTCCAAAAAGGTACACTGAATTATTTCAAGTTACTATTGGTGGACATTTTGAAACATATAGTTTTATTGCTTGATTATGTTGTTCACATCAGGGCATAGAAAGAAAGGGATTTCTGCAATCCTCTGACCAAGGGACATTTTCCATGAAGAATCATGACTGCTGATTTTTTGTTGTTGTCATTATAAATATTGTATTTTTATCCCACAAAAATTAACTAGGGTTTTAAGTGACTCACTCTCTGTAGTAAACTCTACTCATTCAACTTACCATGTGTTCTTATTTGAATTATGAACCAAAACTCAAGAGTTTTGCTTCCTGTTCGGCTACATACTGAAAATGTGTAGATTTATTTATTTATTTATTCATTGATTTTTTTAAATTTTATTTATTTATTTATTTGATGNTCCTGTTCGGCTACATACTGAAAATGTGTAGATTTATTTATTTATTTATTCATTGATTTTTTAAAATTTTATTTATTTATTTATTTGATGGATAGAGAGAGAGAGAGAGAGAGAGAGAGAGATCACAAGTAGGCAGAGAGGCAGGCAGAGAGAGAGAAGGAAGCAGGTTCCCTGCTGAGCAGGGAGCCCGACATGAGCCTCGATCCCAGGACCCTGAGATCACGACCTGAGCCGAAGGCAGAGGCTTAACCCACTGAGCCACCCAGGCGCCCCAATGTGTAGCCTTTAAAAAGTGAAATAAACAACTTTGAAAGATGGATTTTATGATTAGAGAAAACAAAAACTTGTTCACCTTACCAAGGTTTGCTTCTTTTTTCACATTGTCCCACTTTTTCCCCCATTAAAAAACTGACTTCTAAAACTCCAGAAAGGTCTCTCAAAAATCATTCTCATTTCATTAAAACTATAAATATAATGATTATTTAAACTACTTTTTTAGGGGCGCCTGGGTGGCTCAGTCGGTTACGTGTCTGCCTTTGGCTCTGGTCATGATCCCAGGGTCCTGGGATCCAGCCCTGCATCCGGCTCCCTGCTCAGCGGGAAGTCTGCTTCTCCCTCTCCCTCTGCCTCAGCTCCCCTTGCTTGTGTGTGCGCGCTCTCTCTCTCTCTCTCTCTCTCTGTCAAATTAATTAATTAATTAAAAAATTTAAACTACTTTTTTAGTAGTCTTTCTACACTTCTTTTCCATTAAACACACTAAGAGTGAATATGAAAATGCTTTGAATCAAGGTGCTGATGCCTTTAGTGGGACCCGCATCCTTCTTTTAGATCATGACCTATCACATATCTTTCATGTGTAGCTCCTTCTTGGGAGACAGTTATCCAGTGATCTCTCTGCAAGACTTGTGAGCAGACTCCCTGATGGCCTTTGTTCTGGAATACCTTTTCAAGGATATTTGTGTAATAAACAATCTTGGAAGAATAGAAATAGAGTCTATCAGAGCAAATGGGTAGATTTGTTTACTGCCTGGCATAATAAAGATAACGCTGCCCTCTGGGAAAAGTCAGTCCTGATTCCTTGCAGACTATCGTGAAAGGTTGTGATTCCCTAAACCCAGGATTCCTCACCTGGAATACAAACCCTCTGCCCTTGCAGCATGCTCTTGGATGCCTCCACCTCCCTGCCATGGGATTTGGGAGGCGAGGGCAGCTGATCACATACTTGTCGTGCCTCAAGTACTAACGTCTTCTCTGATTCCGGGGTCCTGTGTTTCCTGCCCCTTCTGTGAAGAATTGACTTTAAAAAAATTTTAAGTACTGTCAAGAACTGTGATGAGTCTGAGGTTTGACTTTGTTTGCAAGTGAAGTTGATTCTATACTTACTGAACATTTACATCTTATAGATGTATGTTCAATGGTATTTTTAAAAGTTAGTAATGCAAATATTTGAAAATACAAACCTTGAGCGTCTTCTCAGATTTCTGAATGTGTCTTTCTTTCTCATGGTTAATACCTTACCTAGGCTGGATTGACCCTCCACACCACAGGGTGTGACCCCTGTCTTTCTAAGCATCTGCCAGAAACCCAAATGATGAAAACTTCAACCTCAATTAAGGTAGCTCCTCTTGCAATGTTAAAACTTTGGTCATATTTCTTCAAATATTTCTTCCAACCTGTTCTCTTTATTTCTTCCTTCTTGTGTTCCAACTATGATGAGGTTATATGATTTGATATTGTAGCACAGTTGTTTTTTTTTTTAAAGATTTTATTTATTTATTTGACAGCGAGAGATCACAAGTAGGCAGGGAGGCAGGCAGAGAGAGAGAGGAGGAAACAGGCTCCCTGCCAAGCAGGGAGCCCGATGCGGGGCTTGATCCCAGGCACCTGAGATCATGACCTGAGCCGAAGGCAGAGGCTTTAACCCACTGAACCACACAGGCGTCCCTGTAGCACAGTTTTTTGAAGGTAAGCTCTCTTGTTTCTATTTTCATTGTTTTCTCTTTGTGTTTCTGTTTGGGTAATTTCCATTGAAATGAAAGCTCACTGATTTTTTTCTTTTATATATGCATAGAGAGAGAGAGAGAGAGAGAGAGAGAGAGAGAGACTGTGGGAGTAGGGATTGGGGAGTAGAGGGAGAGGGAGAGAAAGAATCTTAAGCAGGCTCCACGCCCAACATAGAACCCTAGGGGGGGCTTGATCTCACAACCCTGAGAACATGACCCAGAGAGATCATGACCAAAATCAAGAGTCAGATGCTTAGGTGCTCAGCCTAGCACCCCTCAAGCTCACTGATTCTTTCCTCATCTGTGTTAAGTCTCTGTGTGCCCAGCCCTGGCATTCTTCATTTCTGCTTCTGTATTTTTTATTTCTGGCATTTACTTTTCACCCTTTCTTATGGCTTCCATCTCTTTATTGATATTACCCAACTAGTCTTACTTGTTTACTACCTTTTCCTGTTAAATTACTTAAACAATGCGGCTTTTCCAAATAAGGCAAACACAGTCAATCAAATAATCTCTGTGCTTGGCTACCACCTTTTCTCTTTAAAACTCTCTCCCTGAGCTCCGTGCTGTGGAGCGCGCCTTACCACTTCCGGTTTAGCGCTGCCTGACTGGAATTGATTATTGCTCAAATAAACATTTAAACATTTTAACATGCCTCAGTTAATGTTTTAACATTCCTTTAGAACCTTTAACATATTATTCATAATAATATTTAAGTCCCTGTCTGATTATTCTAACATCTCTGTCATATCTGCATATGGCTCTGATGATTGCCTTGTCTCCTCAGCCTTTGTTTTTCTCACCTTCTGGCCTACTTTGTAGTTTATTGTTGAGAGCAAAGCACCTTGTATAGGACAGTAGAAGCTGAGGTAAATATGTGTTCTGTGTGAAGATTTATGTTCATCCAGCCAATAGTTGGGCTGTATTTTATGCTCGTTGTAACTGTGAGCATCAGGGGCTTCAAACTCTTTCTATCACCTGTCACCTTATTTTTGTCTCCCTGCTTGGTTTTGGTGCTTCCTTTTGTGCTGATTCTCAGAAAAAGTCTGCTTCTCACCGGTCTCCAGGCTATACTCCACTGTTATTGTTACTGAGGTCTTATTAGGTTGGTGGCAGGATGTGGGGAAAGGGGGCATTTTCTAATCTTCTCACAAGTCTCAGTCTTTGGGCTGCACAAGGGATCTGTGTCTCAAGGATGTGTCTTCCCCCCCTTCCTCTGTGTCCCCTCTCCCCGCCTTCTAACCCCTTCCTCAGGGCCAGCAGGTACCTCCCAGTCTTCTTGGTCTATATCCTTAAAGGCCTATTTCCCTCGTAAACTGCCAAGCCATGCTTTCCCTGCATGTGTGATTGTGCTGTGATATCATTTCTCCCATCAAGCTCTCTGCTGTTATAAAGCATTCTAGTGATTTTTCTTCCAAACGTTAAAATCTCTTAAAAGAGAAATGCTTCAGGGCAGTTATTGTTCAGGATAGTTTCATGTGAAAAAGACCAAAGTTTCAACCTTTTAGCCTCAGAATCATAAAATACACACTTTAAGTAGGTGTCTAGGTATATCCCATATCTTTTTAAGTGGAAGCGACTCTTTTGGCATTGATAAATTCATTATTATTGGGGTGGGTTAGCCTCACCTTCATTACCACGTTCATTGTTAGGAGCCTAGAAGAGAGCATCTGATCTGAGATAATCCTGGATTTCCCATTGTTTCAAATTTCTCTTATTCTTCTGTTTTATATTTTAATAAACTGGGCATAGCATATATTCTGTCTGTTTTTATGAACTCATGTATGTTCACTGTTGAAAATTTAATTTAGACATAATCACACCTTTTATAGGGTAAGTAAAGACTGATATAAGTACATTTATATAAACAGGATTATTGGTGCTATTAAAATTATATAGAGCTTGGATACTATATTCCTATATGCTCAGAAGAATTGTGCCGGAAGTTAAACTAATTTAGGGGAGGCAATGATTGTGTGTGGTGTGTGTATTCATTTATGTGTGTAAACAAAATGAAAGAAACCACCAGTTTATTAAGTTATAAACTCAATTATCAGAAACCAGATTCTCAGCCTGATTCGGCTTCCAGTTCCCGGGGTGAAGAAGATTTTGAGAAGTTTACATCAGCATGGTGGAATTTACCTCTATTTTAATGCCCCCTCCACTTTGATATGATTACAAGACTTGTATTACTGGTTTCCACCATGATAGATCACTTCATTCATATGATTATTTTAGAGTGTTTAAATTGTTTTACTAAAATTCTTTGGACTGGCCTGCCTGATTAGAATTCTGTAGATTTTGCTTTTGTGAAAATGTTATTACAGCTTTTAAAAATATCCCTCCTGCCAAGTCATTGATAAAATTAGTTTTCTAGAAGGGTAGGTCACATAAAGCTTACTTTGCAGAAATATGTGTGCAGGTTTTGGAAACACAAATCTAGAGGATCTTTTAGGGGTTCACTACTGAGAATCTAGGAAAATTCAATCCCTGAGTGAGGAGTACACCAAAAGTTTTCAAGGTCCCTGGATATTGGTAGGATTTGTCAAATAAAAAACAAATCCAAACTTACTAAGGCAAGACTTCATTAAAAACGTTTATGGCAAGAGGGGAGAAAGGGGCCACTGAACAGGGAGATCGCTGTCACTGTGAGATCCTCAAGGATCTGGCAAAAAGTTTTATTTTATATTGAGTTAAACAACTGGGTGGGGTGGAGTGGGATGGGAGAGGAGCACCATCTGAGAGTAGATCAGGGAATGTTTTCCATGTGGCCCATCTGTTCTCATGAGGAATGGTGCACTGGCACAAGATGAGGGTGAGTCAAAATTCAGGGCCCTGAGAAGCTTAACCAAATGTTGATTAAACAATCATTTTTTTTTCCTGATTGGTCCACGGAAACAGACAGCTCAGCTAATGGTGTATGGGGTAAAAAAAAAAAATTTGTAGGGTTGGTAGTTGTAAGTAAACAAGGGATAGGGGTGGGTGTGGCGAGTAGTAACTAAGTTTCCAGAACTGGAGAGGGAGGGGATTTCCCAACCTTCGCTATCTTTCAGGAGTACTGGGCTTGAGTAGATTTCAATATTGTCAGATCAGAACTTGTTTCCTTGAGCTACATGTAAGACTTTTCGACTCTGCTGCACTTGCCCTTGTATCTCCTAGGCCTTCTGGGCCTTTAGAACCTGCAGTGTCAGGTGTCACAGCCCTAGGTTGTGTGGGGCCTGAAGGGAATAGAACCAGGGCTGCAACAGGGGCGAAAAGCACCCACCCTTTGCTTGCCGGACTGCCATGTGGCAAGTAGCACGGAACTTGTTCAGTACTTTTCTTCCCTGGGAAAGACTGCAGTGAATGTCACGAATAGCTTTCCCTTAAAGACTGTCCTCTGACCTTTTGAGGGTTGAGATGTTTGGACACAAGGAGCTAAGGCTTTCTTTGACTTTGTTGCGGACTGAATATTCAGTTTGAATAGTTTTCTATTTTTTTAACTGACTTTTAAATCCTTCTATAATTCTAATTAAGCTCATCTTCATCTCCGGAGGTTGGCTAGCTCTAAGGCAAGAAATAAAGGAAGCTCGCTCGCCAGGCCAGGCTTCCTAAGCTTTCACATCTCTACTTGAATTGATTTGCATTATAATGCACACGGGCAGGAAGATAGGTAAATGGAATGTGTGATTAACTGAGCAAAGAATAAAGCCTATATAGAGTTAACATTTTTGCTCAACTACTCGCAGGTCATTTCTGAAGGATGGAAACAGGCACTCTCTAAGAATGAATGTATGAAATATGATGATTATCTTATTGAATATAAAACATTTATTACATCATCCAGTTCCTTTTTATTTAACTTGAAATGTGTTAAACAGTTTCTAAGATGAGAGCTAATCATGCCATGTGGAGGTAGCCCAGTGCTGGCAAAATGGGAAACCCACCGGATCTGGAAATGATCCTTTTAGTACTAACCAGGAAATACGGTAAAATAATACAACCCTACCTGGGGCATTAGGATTTTTACATAGTTTTGCAAAAACTGAATTAATGTGAGTATTATTATATTTGGTAAAAATATATTTCCTATTCTTAGTTGCCTTTTGGGGAGTATTAGTGCAGCCCATAACATCTATCTTAAAAATAATGAACAGTAGATGATGATAAGAAGTAGCTTTTGAAGATATGCTTTAAAACATCACCCTGTTCATAGGTGAGTTTTTTTAACCATGTGATAGCCATGTCACATGACCTAATATCACCCAGAGTAAACGTTATTTTGACATTCATCATGAATCCTGGTTCTCACGTTCTTGACATTTTGTATAATGCTTTGATGATTTCAATATCACCTTTAGATTTTCACAATATGGTTGCTCAGATAAAGTTTGTCTTAATCCTAACAATACATATATAAACACTTTTATTTCATTGTCTCTTCCTACTAAGGGTGTCCATGGACAGATTTTGCATAATCAAGATAATAGTATTCGTGAATCTGCATGATACTTCTGGTTTATTCTCAGTCTTGGTTCTTTCCACTTTATTAAAACCAATCATAATAGGAAAATGTTTATTTCATAGGGAAAAAAATCCTATTTATAATTATTAACATACCATAGATACGAGAGATTAAGCAGTACTTTATAATTGAATTGTGTATAATAAAATGTTCTGGAAATAATGTTTCCATCTGTTTAAAGGAAAATAATATTTCCAAAAAATGACTAGTATTTTTTAAGAAGTAAATTAAAAATCACCTTTCGTCATTTCTGAAAATCATTGTTGTTGATGTTACACATACTAAAGGCAACTTAAATATAAGAAAATGATAGCAAAAAATGTTTTTTCTTGTCAAAGAATTTCCAGACTTCTGGTAGGAAAGGCATAAAAATGATCAATTCTGACAATTTAGCATTCAGCTATGACTTAAGAGACGTACAATAAATGTAATTCAAAACATTAAGGTTGATAATACTCCTTTCTTTTTGCAAAAGTAATTTTTAATTACTTGCTGGATAACTCAGAATATTAACTTTAACATGTCAGTGAAAACTTACATGATATATCATTTCCCTACTTTCATATGTGGGATTTTTAACTAGATCGAATTCCACTCTTTTAAACAAGTGTTCCTAGTTATCAAGGGTAGAAGTAAAATTTCAACCAATCCAAATACAGCACACATAAATAGTCAAGGTAGATGGTTCAGTGATGCAATTTGTAGAGTCCATGAGATTCCCCTGTTAATTCCACATTCCTATGACCATTAATAAGAATATGAAATGGTACAAAATAAATTCAATCGTGTGTAATAATTCCAATAATAATTTTAAATTCTACAACCAACTTAACCAGTCTTATTCTTTTTCTTTTCTTTTTTTTTTGGTTTTAGAATCAAATTTAGAATCTCTGGGTCCTCCTGTTTTGACTTTGACCAAGTAGTGAGTGTATTCACCTTGTTAAAGAGAATTATCCAAAACTTTGGAAATAAAACAGAAAAATAATTGTGTTTCCTTAATGTCATGCTAGAGAATTATACAACAAGGTTGCCTGAGGCTGAGTGAGGAACATCTGATTTTTCTCTGGGAATGTAACTTTGTTTTATTTAGAATCCATACTTGACTAGAGCCAGGCATTTTGTAACTCTGAAAAGTAAGAAATTGACTTTTTAGAAAATTTTCTTTTCTGTCCAGTAGAAAATTTAACTCTAAAGGTGACATATTCCTTGATCCATGGGATTAATCCATTTTGTAATTTCCTAATCTTATTTCACCATCCCTACTTCAATGACGATACAAGCCTGGTTCCTCTCATCTTTTCTGAACTAGCTTTGCGCCCTGTCGCTTCCCTCCTTGCTAAGTTAAATAAAACATAGACAGGCGCTTGCTCTTTCTTGGTGAGAATTAGGTTTCTTTTAATTGGAAAATTATGCTTTAGTAACGTAAAGGCTTTTAAAGAGAAAATAAAAAAAAGTAAGATAAGTAGAAATACAAACAGAGAAAGAAGCAAATAAAGGAGAAGAAGGTGAGGGGGAGACAGAATTAGGCACTGATCTATGAGACTATGCTGGATGGTGTATTCATTCTGGTTGCATGATAAAATATTATAAATCTTTTAAATTTTTTAATCAAACTGAAATGGTGCTGTCCAAGAATAACTACCAGCTTTTTTAAAAAACATATAATCCACAACCGGAGCATATACTTAAACATACAGAGAGTAGATTTGTGTTAAATCAAGTAATACTTGATATAAAACTTTGGAGAAAGGAGGCTCTTCATTCCTTGTTCAGCCTAGCTATTGCTACATTGGACAGGTTCTGTTGAACACTTTCCTGTCATCAATTTTAGTGAGTTTTATCTATGATGTTGGTACATTCGTGTGTACTTTGTTATTAAATTTAAGATGTTGATTGCCCACATAAAGCCTTTATGGATAAGGAGAAAAGTTTTCAAATGATGTTTAAAATCACATTGCTCATCAGATCAAAAGAAAAAAAGACACCAGATGTTGGAGTTTAAAGACAGGAATAGGTTTGATGTAAACCTAGAGAACTTTAAATTCTTTCTACACCAGTATGAAAGATACCATACCTTCCTGAAAACAATATTGGAAAAAAAAAAAAGGACAAATACACACATATATATATTTCCTCATTGAGGATCTCTGATATAAAAAAGGTCTGCATATAAAAGACAGTCCAGAGACATCTTTGAAGGTTCTCTTTCAAAGCAGCTCCACTTTCTCGTGTGTCTGGGGATTTCTGTTATTAATTGAAGTTAATTTTCTAGGATATCAGTTTGCCGTGCACGTGGGAAAGATTGATAGCCTCTTCGATTCTCAAGAGTGTTGAAAATGACACTGTTCCATCACCGGGTGCCTTCACTTTTATCATCACAAATCAAATTATAAACATCGGGGCAACCTTGCTGGAATCTGGCTTCGGGAGATTTCCATAAGATTAATTAGGCGGCCAAAGCAAAGATGGTAAAATAGAAAGGGGGAGGGGGAAAGGGAGGAGGGAGAGTGGAACCATTCATTCCTCACAGAATGGAAAGTCAATTCAACAATGGGTAATTAGCGTGGGCCACGGATTCTCAAAGGCACTGAGGACACTGGACTCTTTCTCGCACTCTGATGTTTAGTGCCGTATTGTGGACCCCTCATTTAATTAGTGCACTTTGATACCCACAGGAGTTTGAGGCTCCAGGGCATGCTAAACACGGACTGACACCAGCAAGCTTCTGCCTCCTTCCACTCTAATTAGAGACACAATGAGCTGCAAAGACAATGTTTTACTCCAAGATTTCTTCTGCAGATACCTCTGGCAGGAAACAATCGTTTATTTTGTGTCTATATTGGTATTCAGATGAAATTGTTAGCATGCAAAAGATGAGCTAAGGGCACATATCTATTAAAAATGCTTAGCAGGGTTCAAAATGATGGAAGCAATTTGTGGGGGGAAATGTATTTTTTCTTCTCGGAAACTATTTTGCTGTGCTCTAATTAGAAATAAACTTTAAACTGTAATGCACATGGCATTCTAAAGTAAATATCAGTAGTTTCTTAAAATAGCCCTAAGTTCCTGTACCTCAAATAAATGGTTCTAAAATTATCCAAAAGCAGGAGGAAGAATAAGAGGGGAACCCCCTCTCCTCCTCTGAATTCAACTGCATTGAAATAACTAGCCAGCACTGGGGAAAATGACAGAGGTCATTTTTACAGGGAGATTGCTAATCTGTCTAGAGCTCTTTAAAGAAAGCCCTGAAACATTTGCAGTGCCAAGTTAAAAAAAATTTTATAATGTTAGTTTTGATGGACAGTTCCATGCTGATTGGAAGAATATAAATATCCCGAGGGAGACTGCATATTGAAAATTAATCTCAGCATCCACAAAATACTAGTATGTGTTGCTTTAACTATACCAACTATACCCTGCAAATCCTGTGCCCCTAAAATTTAAACACAGGGCAAATGTTTCTCTATGGTATTGTTGTCTATGTATTTCTGCAACACATAATCAGTTTGCAAAATAAAATGTCTCAAAGCATTGTCAACCAAATGAATCAGCGCTATCATCTTTTTATGCACCTGTATGTCCACCCAACTACCTACTTGCCCACCAAACTATATCTACCTTTTGAGAAAATGAGACCAAAGAGCCCCAACTTTATAAAAAAAACTCCTTTCTGAGATTACATCTCCACAAAACAAAGATGTCTTGACTAACTTTCTGTGCATTTAGACCCTCACAATCTTTCCTCCCACACACCCTTTGCTATGTGTTATGAAATAGGTCAGAAGAGAAAGACACGGTTTTCTAGGAAAGTGGCTTGTTCTGCTGCTCAGAGTTTCCCTGACTCCTTCCATGGACATTATCTTGTCGATCCCCATCCTGAATTTACAGCTATATAAGGATCTGTGCAAGGATTGTTAAATAGGTTTCATCTCCAATGCCAAATTCAGTGGACTGAGAGGCTCTCCTGGGAGGACAGTTTTTAGACAGATTGTTAATTCAGTGGGGAAGAATGCCCTGATTCTCTCCAGGCCTTTCATTGGTTTGGCTTCAGGTGAGGTGAGAGAAAACATTGGGAGCGATGCAACCAGCAACATGATTTTGTCAACTTTTCCCTGGACTTAAGTGCTACTTGTTTAGACCTAATTGACCCACTGTGCCAGTTACCTGTCCTTCTTTTATGGTTTAGAGACTCCGTGCCCAAATCTAGGAATCTAGCTAGTGAAAGCTGTCCTTCCTGTTTCTTTATCTACTTCTCTGGAGAAACTCATAGGGCATTTCAGTTTCTCCTTCTTAAAACTGCGACCGTCTTCGGGCATTTTGGCAGATTCCGATCTGCTGTTAATTTACCTTACCCTGACCTTGCCTGTAAATAGTGAGCTTGTCCCACATCTGACTTGAATCTCAAAGTCAGATGTCCAGGCCAACAAAATTTGATAATGGTCTTGATGTGTTATTGATGAACTTTCTCATCTGGAAATGCCACCTTATGATTGAGCAGTTCAGAAAGTTCTGGGTTAGTCATTAATAAACCAGTTCTGTGTCCTCTCATGTTCTTTGTTGGTATTAAAATGACTTTTTTTTTTAATGTCCTGTTCAAGTGTCTGGAAAAGACTATACCTATGAAAGGGATATTTAAAATACAAAATTAAGCCTAAATTAGAGAAAACTCCCCTTTCTTGTCTGTTTTAACCAAATAGATTATTTCTAAGCACTTGATGACTATGACTATAGTAAGCTCTTTATATTTTAAACCAGAAAGCTATGTTTCTGTACCTTTTGGGAGAGAGTTAGCAGTAACATGTACTATATAACTTCTAGTAATAATACTTTAGCACTGCTGGAAAACAGAATCCTGTCTCCCAAAGGTAACCTATTCCCCATCTAAGTCGCTGAAGTAACTGCTGAATAATTAGCTAGCAATACCTTACATATTAATGTTTCAAATCATCCATCACTTGAAATCCTCAATTCAGCCTCAGCACCCTTTCCTAAAAAAAAGATTCATGCTTCCAGCTAAGAAGGGGGTTCTTTTCAGATATAACAGAAGACAGTGTGCTCAAGGAGAGAGACTCAATCCCGTTATGAATAGTTTACAAATGGTTAATATGCCTTCATATTTTCTGCATGTCCTATTGAAAATCATCTCATCTATTATTAAGACATGCGCTAGATTATAGATGCTTTTGGGCAATACTTAATTTATTTTTTTAAAGCAACAGACTAAGGAAAAATTCTTCGAATATGTAACATCCCTAGAAAAGTTGACTTTGTTGGTCACAAAGGTGGGTAATGTTTCCAAATCACCTATTTGCAGAGTAGAATGACATTACATAGATTTGTATTTGGACATCCCTGACGATAGATGAATGTAGCATTTGGTTAAATGTGACAGCATGGAGTGTGAAGCTTCGACATTATTTCAGATTACAGGCTTTGCCAAAAGCCATTTAGCAGCACTAGCAAAAGAAGTGAAGGGACCCCAATGAAAGGTTTCTCTGCTCGTCACACCTGCTTTTTCAAAGTTTCCTTTATTTCCACTAGCCTATTTTCTTCCCGTTCTTCTCTATCTTCCCTTTTTATTTAGAAATTCATTTCATTCCCTCCTGCATTCAATGATGCTCCTTGCTTCAGGGGCCCTTTATAGTAATTTATTCCATATGCTTATTATCCTTTGTGTAAAAGAGTTTTGACTTCTTCTTTTTTGCCTTGTTCCCAACTTTCTAATTTTCAGATCATATCTACTCACTTCTCTGGTCTTGAAGCATAAAGACTTTGCTTGGATCAATTTTATCAATCCACCTTATAATTTTTAAAACTTCAATTGGGTTACATGAAGTCTTTTCTTCTCCACTGAGGATTTGCTCAACTTTCCCCGTCTTTTCACATAACTTAATCATTGAGATCTGGTATCATTCATATAATTGCTCTTCACTGTTCCCCCAAAGAGCAATTAAACCTTGCAAAGGTTTGGTGACCAGCACTGTTTAAATTATATAAGGTGAGGTCTAGAAAAGTTCTAACAATAGCAATACTATCATGCCTTCAAATGATAAAGGAACTGACTGCCTCAGTTTAAATTTGCCATTACTAAAAAAAAAAATTGCATTACTACTCAATAAACATTTATTATCTATCATTTGACAATTAGACGAGGTGTGTGTGTGGGTGTGTGTGTGGGTGTGTGTGTGGGTGCGCGTGCACGCATGCACACACACACACATGTCTTTTAATCAGTCTAGCCAGTTAAAGACCTACCTTTTCTTTGCAAAGAACACTAATGCTCAGATTTCCATTAGGTTCATTCCCATACAGTTTGGAGGACTGGTTTAAAAAAAAAAAAATCGAAAACCATCTCACAGGAGGTTTATTCAAGTTTCCCCTGCTTGAATGTAGTACTGGTACATTTTATTTTATTTTGAGTACTTGTGCATTTTAACTAAATAGATATTTCTTTTTCCACAAAACCTCCTGCCTATACCTATGAGTCTTTTTATTTCCAGGTGATAAAAAAGTGGGATATTTATGTACAAGGAAGCCAAGTAAACAAGAAATATGCCCTCAAAAAGCTATAATTTAGATAAGGCATTCCTAATTTTTTTTTAATCATTTACTACTTACACATTTAATTGAAAACCAGTTTTGATTTATAATAAATATTGAAATGAAGTCTTAAATAACAGAAGCTTTAAAAACATCTTTGTTAACTGTAGACTCTTTCTCAAAAAGAAGAATAATGCTTATTTTTAAAAGCCTTGCTATGACCTTTACTTATATGAATTAGGTGACTTGGGAAAAACTAGTTCTCTGATAACTGCACTTACTTAAAAATTGTTCAAATGAAGTTAAATTATAAAATGATTATTTTTAAAGACAATGAAAAAAGCCTTTTAGAGGTTTTTCTACACCTTTTAGAGGTTTTTCTACAAATTGCTTGTATGTAATATCCAGTTTTAGAGCTCTGAATGAATACGGATGGAAGGCAGTGTGCAAACTGCCCAGATCCTCATATTATCTTAATGACTCAGAGCCGCAATTCAACTGACTCACTGGCCTGTACTTTTCTGAAATACCACTTTGATGTACACTGGTACACCATATAGAGACAAAGGCCCCTAAATAAGAAATTTCAGCATAGACATTCTTTTGACTAATACCCACCACTGAGATGACTTTATTTTTTACTTGAGAACAAAATGATGGGTAGTTTTGGCAAGGAGGTCAAAGGAACACTGTTATTTCTCTTAGAAGAGTAGGTCTCAACTCATGCTGCACATTAATACCACCTGGGAAACTGTAAAACATGCCAATGCCCACGTTTCACCCCAGGCCAATTAAATTGGTCTTCAAGGGTGGGCTTTGGAAATTGATGTTTTTAAGCCTAAGTGATACTAACATGCAATCTGAGTTGAGAAGCATTTACTTAAACCAAGAGTTTTCACCTGGGTGGGGGTGTCTATTGTAATCACTAGAAGGTATCTTTCAGAATGCACAGAATATAATGAAGTAGGGGCCAGGGACAGTATTTCTGGAAGGCCCTTGAGTTTATATTATCATTCTTGTTTCTCCAAAGAATCTGAATGATAAATCAATGTGTATCTTTGCAAAGCTCACTATGTGCCCTTAACTCACATCTGAGAACTATTTATTTGGGTTATTTGTCCGAACACGTATGTATTAATTGAGTCAACACATCAGATTAATTGGTTCTAAGAGCTGTAGTCATATCCTAAACATTTATCCTGAACTTAAAATTTCTGGAATGTGCCAGAGGATACCCCAAAATTTTATCCAGAGATGGAGAGATTTGCTACCCTCATGTTTTTCAAGTTGCTTTCTTTGAACAAAGTCTTACAGTAAGATAATAATTATGTCTTGCCCTCCTCCAAAATATATATTTGGGGGAAAAGCTCTTTGATCTAATAAGATTGGAAGATGTAGCATCAAGCAGTGCTAAATCGATGTATTTAATGCATAATTTATCAAGGCTTGAATGTGCTGACATACACTGGAAATCTTCTAGAACAGTGCTCCTCAAACATTAACAGCATTCATTTGGTAGCATAGTAAGTAGAAAAAATACTAGCTAGGAATAATGCTGCTGATAACTAGTCAAAACAGGGAAGAAGGGGACAGGAAAGGAATTAGTATTTATGGATTAATTACAATTAAGTAATTTAATATGACTAATATACCTATGAGGTAGGTGATAGTTCCCTATTTTACAGATGAGAAAACTGAGGTTCAAAGAGATTAAGTAAATAACAGCTAAGATTGCGATTCCAGAATTTTTACTTCCAGACTTGAGCTCTTTTCGCTGTATCTTCTTTTACTCATTCCCTTTTGCCTTTTAAATAGGGTATACTTTTCCTACAGCAAAATGCATAAGTCTGAAGGGTATAGCTTAGAAAATTTTAATGGATGTTTACACTCAAGTATCCATCACTCAGAGCAAACTAGTATATTTCCATTGTCCAGAAAATTTCTTCATATTCCTTCCCAGACAATAATCACCCTCCAAGAGTAGGCTCTATCCTGATCTCTATCACCATTGATTAGTTTTGCCTATTCCTGAACTTCATACAAATGGAAATATACTTTACTCATTCATGTCTGGCTTCTTTCACTTAATACAGAAGAATTTTTAAAAAAGATTTTACTTATTTATTTGACACAGAGAGAGATTACAAGCAGGCAGAGAGGCAGGCAGAGAGAGAGGAGGAAGCAGGCTCTCTGATGAGCAGGGAGCCCGGTGCAGGCATCGATCCTGGGACCCTGAGATCATGACCTGAGCCAAAAGCAGAGGCTTTAAGTCACTAAGCCATCCAGGCACCCCAGAACAATTTTTTTGAGATCCATCCATATTGTGTGTATCTGTGGTTTGTCTATTCATTCTCCTATTGGTAGACATTCAGATTGTTGCTAGTCTTTTGCCTATGATGAATAGATCTTTTATGAATATTCTTATACAAATCATTTTTCTGAGACATAAGCACTCATTCCTTTGGGAAAAATACCTAGCAATGGAATTGCTATATCGTAGAGTGGGCATATATTGAACTTCATTAAAACCTCTTGAGCATTTTTCCAAATTGTAGTATCATTTTACAAAGTCTTTGTACCATCAGCAATGAATGGCAGCTCCAGTTATTCTATTTTTTCCTGTAACTGAACTCCATCCCACTCTTATAAAGGCCAATTTGCTTCAAGCTTATGCACTCCTTGCTTGCTGACCTCAACTGACTGAGCCACCCAGGCATCCTACCTTGTTTGCCTACCTAAACCCCATTGTTTGTAGACTTCCATTAAGATTTTGCAGACCGCTGGCCTTGAGGAACAAAGGCCCAAACTTTCCTGTTATATGAGGCTGAATACACTCCAATAACCGCCACTATTGACCATGCTATCCTTTCCTAAGAGATGCTTGGGAGCCTTGATTGTTGGCAGAGCAGAGGAATCTGGAAGCCTTGAAAGAATAAATTATCTGCTGAGTGCCAGCTTCTCCAGCATGTAGCGTTCCCCCCGCCCCTGCCCATTTCCTGCCCCTTCCTCTTAAAAACCTCCCATGTCACCTGAATGGGAAGATGGTCTTTGAGACGTTAGTCTGCCATTTTCCCAAGACGCCAGCCTCCTGAAGAAAATAACCACCTTTCCCACCACAACTTATCTCTTGAGTATTGGCTTTCAAACAGCGAGCAACCAAATCTGAATTTGGAATCGGTCCTCTGTCTGGTAACATTACCTCCTTTTAATTCTCAACTTTTATCCATTTCATCCTAGCTATGCAAAATCAAGAAAAGGATGGGCGCCTGGGTGGCTCAGTCAGTTAAGCGGCTGCCTTCAGCTTGGGTCACGATCCCAGGGTCCTGGGATCAAGTCCCACATCGGGCTCCCTGCTCAGCGGGGAGCCTGCTTCTCCCTCTTCCTCTGCCAGTTGCTCTACCTACTTGTGCTCTCTATCTCTCTGTCAAATAAATAAATAAAATCTTAAAAGAAAAAAAAAGGAAAAGAAAAGATTGAGTGTAACCCTTCTAAGAGACTATCTTGGAATAGTGTGAAAATATTGGAAAAAATTCCCCTAACAACTGGATGCATGCCCACCCTACCCAATTTTAGTAAGGTGATTTGTCAAACCAAAGAAATAAACACATTGTGAAATGGTCATCATGGAACCCATATTAAGGGCTGAATGTAGCTATTGGTAAAAGGTAAAAGATAAAAGATAAAAAGGAACATGGACAGACAAGATGCCTCAGAAAGAAAAGGAAGGGTAGGCACAGGCAAATGGGAGGTATTAGAGACAAATACAAATGTGGAGCAAGAACAAGGCAGGCACGTTGCAAGGTGCCTGAGATCCATAATAGGTGAATGCCCAGAGAGCCTTGGTTGGCAGGGCACACAATGAATAAAGGATGAGTGGCAGCCAGGGAGCAGGTGGGAATTGCTTACTCTGAATGGGTTCTGTTTCTAAATCAAGAATGGAATCATACTTTTACACAACTATTTCCCAGATGAATCACATTTACCCCCTGGCTTGCTAATAGACTAATGTGATTTTTTAGCCCCCACTTTTGGTTACCAGCCACTGCCATGCATCTACCTGGTTTTGATTCAGGTGCATAATTTCCTTGGTTCTTTCCTTCCAAGCATGCTGAACTTCTCAAAGGCAGACTCATTTTCGTTTCGCACTCTGCGAGGCTACCTCCATGCTCTGCCCTCTCTTTATATAACACTATTCTGTTTCTAGGACAAATCTTCAACAACTTCTCTCAGTCAATTTCAAGAGCTCAGCAGTATCACCTAAATCTGGAACTCTAAATCAGTCTCCCCAGGCTAAAATTAATCACAAATCTCCCCCCAAAAAAGCATTTTAAAGACACTCACAGCAGGAGCTTAAAAGTGACTGAACAACTAAAAAATAAATAAAACTCAGAAGCAGTTACTGACTTCCTATTCTTACCCATTGGCTCAATTTGCTCATGGATGTTATTTTATGCTTCTGGAGAGTTTGTCCTATGTGGTGATATGGAATTTAGACACAGGTTGTTAGGATCAGCTGTGCCACTTGCCCAAGGAATTTCTTACAAGCCATCGATAAGGCTGGAGCGTATCGGGAAGCAATATGTTAAATTTTCTCTAGCCATCACCACATTAGACGTCATCATTCATGCAAAGGTATGTAGAAAATAGTCCTTGCCAGCTAAATAACCTTCTTGGTGTAGCTACCATTTGGTGATGCATGACCAAGAAATACATATGATCTACAAATAGCAGCTTAATTTATTTAACTTGCTCATCTCTCTTATGTTTCATATATTGCTGACTAGCAAACTTCATATGAATAAATACATGAAGCATTATAAACCAATGACCCAGATTATATCTGATTGTTTAGTTCTAGATTGCCATCCATATGAGGTAATTAAAATTTTCTCGAAGACTTGATTTTTGAAAAATATGTTTAACCCAGAAGCTTATCTTACTCAAAGTTGCTAAATTGTCGTCTTGTTTATTTTCATTAAAGGTGGTACAGAGTTTCTATCTTCTTAGGTAGAAGTTGAAAGTTTAAAATTCTTTGTTTAAAATTAGCTTTAATTACTTAAAGTTAACCCAATAAGAATACAATGCCTATGATTAGTTTACGGGTTCCATGGGGATTTAAAATAAGAAATTTACTGTTTGTTTATTTTTTTCTTTTTCAAATATCAACCTTGGGTAAATAAGACAGAAAGCAATCAAGGAAAGCTCTATGTGGAATATAATTATATGACAAAGGATATCAACAAACTTTTGAAAAAGTCACCTAAATTTTTTTCAAGTTAAAAAAAATATCCAACCATTCTTAAAGGAAAAATAAAAACATTAAAACTGTAGAGGAGAAAGCAGGACCTGCTTTCTTCTTTTGAACTAATTTCCACAGCCTCATAAAATATACAATGGTGTCACAATCCCCACATACTATTTATTTGAGTTTTATATTTAAAAACTCACTTATACAAGAACCAAGAAAAGATTAATTATTACCTACTGCATAATACTTTTTAAAACCTTCAACACATCTTTACCTTTTCCCTTTTACATTGTGTGTCCACTTGTTATAATTTATGACTGCCAATTAATATGTGATGCAGGAAATACATGTATTGTCAAAATCACTGACTTTTTAACTTTTTTCTCTCCAATTTTCTATTTGATATAAGTGAATCTAAGGTCTTTTCTTCACCCTATTGTTTTTACTCTAAAAGCCATTCAGCTCTTAATGAAAAGGAATAATAAGTACTAGTTGTAAAATAATCTGTCAGTCAATCAGGTGATTATACTTTGGGTAGACCACTCATGGAGCTTCAGAAAAGATTTTTTAAAAACACAAATAAAGGAAAATTGCAATTAAATTATATACAGATTGGAAAATTCCATTTTATGTTGATTTTATAACTAAAATTTGGGGATAGGCCTGGCGACTATATTAAGCCAATGTTGAAATGGGTGCATTGAAAGGGAAGAGTAGAACACTGACCAGTGGTCATGGAGAAAGTGTTCTCCTGAGCTCTCCATTCAAGCACCTGGAAGGAGGAGAGCATCCCCTTCTACTTATTTCATCCCTGTAAATCTCTTGGTTCATTTTGTTTTTTTACCAAATGAGCTGAGATTAGGAAGATGAGATTAGGAAAGCAAATCCCCAGGAATAAGATAGAAAATAACATGATTACTTCCTTCTTTCATGAAACTAATTGCAAAATAACAATGACTTGAGGAAAGATTAGAGGCCATTTGATGTATACTATAAACTGTTTTTAAATTGTATCCTGCTTTTTCACTTTTTTAGATAAAAACTTTGTAGATATGACTAAACATCCATGTTTTCAAGGATATTTTTTTTGGTGGGGGCGGGACTACCCTACCTTCCTTCAGCATGACCTCTAAAATGGTGTTCATCAAATAATACCCTCAAACATTGCATTTTTATCTAACTACTAGAAGTATTTGCCCAAGTAATTTGTGTTTGCAAATTTAGAGGCTGGGTTAAGACCATTTGCAAAAATTGGCTCTGGAAATGTCAAGTACATACAGCCTTTATATAGCATCATAAATATTAAAGGGTAGAAAACTTAGATCATTAATTTCCAGAGAAGAAGTACATCATAACTATTTAACACTCAAAATGGCAGAGGCTTCAAATTTGGTGGGGGGGGAGGATACTTGGAACATCAATTTTAATAAATCCCCCACTTTAAGTATAGTTTATGACATACTACCATTCTTGGGTTCAAAGTTAAACTAGGTGAACTTTTATTCTTTTTCTTCTTAAAAATGAACATTTTGTCTTCTGTTGACCTGTTGGGATATTTAATTGGACACACCTTAAGAGGGAGCCTCAGAGCTCCCTTGAAGTGGCCTGTGAGGGATGGGTATGATAAACATCTACCCTTACAGTACACGTCTGGCTGCAGCAAGAGAAAATGGCTATTGCTTCTTATTCTTGCTCACTTAAGGAATACACAGTGAGAGGTAAAACATGGATAGTCTGGGGGGTTGGAAATAAATAACATTAGGTTTCATGACATTTTTGTATAAACTGTGTTAAAATGTAAGTTCATAGTGGCCAACCCATAAGATTCTAGATGAGACTAGATTCTAGATGATAAAGAGGTGTTTTGTCAATTTCAGAAAGAAAAATTCCTTAAGGCCACTTTTTTGCTTACTCAAACATAAATTTAAAGAAATAATATTAAGGGTAATAGTCCTAATAGTATGCCTGACAGTTAACAAAATGGTTTCTCATAAGCTATTGTATTTGATTTTTATAACATCATGGATGATTTGCATTATTATTCTTGCACATCAAGAATGCTGGAAGCCAGAGAAGTAAAGTATTTTATAAAATGTTACACCATTCGTAAGTTATATGTTCATGATTCAAACATACTGAGATTCATTTCAAAGCCTAGGATAGTTTCTAAAGTAAGTATCTAAAAACTGCCATTTACATTTATTTTAATTACAAAAGCTATCCTCAACTGTATCTGAAATTATTGGAAATCTCACAAGGCTTGTGTAAAAGGTAAACTTTTATTTTTAGACTCTAATGTTTCTTTCTTTTTTTTTTTTTTTCACATAAAGTAGTATGTTTATCCGGGTGTCTTTCGTGAACTCAGCGTTTAGCTAGAACGCCGTGGTGGGAAGAGAGTGAAATGTACAGATGTGCGTGGCTGGGAGGCGGTCTAGGAGAAGGCTGGGATGAAGTACTGCAGGGAGACGTCTTCGTGGAGCAAATCAAAATGCACAAGCTTATTACTGACAATGTTGCACACGGCCCGGGTGGGATTCACTTGCTGCCCAGCGAGGAACTGCAGGAGCTTCCGGATGTCTATGCGCACTTCAGCCATCTGCTCTGGGTCTCGATCCTGAGAGGCGTCTTCAGAGCCCGATGGAGAGTTCCCCGGGTCTTTAAAGTGAGTTGTAACACAAACTAGTTCTGTTTCTATTTTCAAGTTCAATTCTCCACTTAGGTTTGCTTCCATAATAAGGTGGTTGCTGATGTTTCTCATTTTTTCCACGACGCTTTTCATCGTCTTCAAGACTGGTAAATAAATACTAACGTCGGAGTCTGGGACTGTAGGTTCTTGCAAATCCCTCCAGAGTTTTCTAGGAATAACCTTAACGGGGATGTCGTGGGTCACAATGCGGCTACTGCTCGACACAGATAACAGCTCTATAGAGACGGTGAGGCAGGGAAAGTGCTTATTCGTCAGCTTGATCTTCAAGGCTCTGGCATTCTGGGCCGTCTTCAACGCTCGAGATAAATTTTCCGACGTCAGCTCTAAATAGATCGCGTTGTTTTCTGCAGAGACACCCTCCATTTGGAATTCACTGAAGAAGTTCTCCTGTTCCAGCTCACACCACATGCTCACCCCTCCGCTGGCCACTTTGTCCCAGAGGATGAAGTTCAGCTTCTGCGGGCTGATGCGGAGCGTGCAGGTTTTGGCAAGCTTGGCTATCATGGCGCTGACCCGCGTGAAGTGGTTCAGACAGGCCGTGTCCACGATCTTGGCCCGAAACTTCATGGCGGGATGCGGGCCCGCGCCGGGCGTCAACTCTAATGTTTCTGAACAAATAAACAGCTTTTTGGATTTTGACTTTACTTTTCTGATAGTTTTTTACTTACACAATATTTTATATTTCTCTGTGACAACTAGGAGGGAAGGTTTACAGTCTTTGGACTTACATTTCTTTGAGAGCATCAGTTATTATCTTTGAGTTCTTAATAGTAGAATAGGGACATTATTCTTCGACCTGAGAATTTAAAATAGTTTGTGTTATTTGGGCAACATTATGATCTAAACATAACTCCATGTGATGCACTGGGTTGCACAACATTTCTGAATACAACTCAAGACTAAGAAATACAGCAAGGGTTAATCTTCTCCAGTATGGTGGAGAGATTGACTCTGAATTTACTTCTTCCTGGGACTTTCAGGGTCAACCTCTCTGATCTCCTGATCTAAATCTCTGATTCTTATCTCTGGCCCGACCATGAGCTTGGCTGCAATGTCTTATCACATCTTAAATTGAAAAAAATAATAAGTAAAAATGTTTGGGAATTTAGGAAGGGAATGAGTTCAAGATTCCATCTTTTCATCCTACACTTCCACATTGGTTTGCTAAAGCTGTGGTAACAAAGTACCACAGCCTGGGTAGCTTAGACAACAGAACAAAATTTTGTCCCTCACAATTCTAGAAGCTAGAAATCTGGGATAGGTTGTTCTCAAGGTTTTTTTCTGTGGCTTCTCTCCTTGCCTTGCAGATTCACATCTCCCTGTGTCTTCACATAGTCTCCCCTTTGTGTATGTTGGTCTCCTAATCTCTTCTTATAAAAACACCAGGAAATTTAGACTCTGTCCCATACCAATGATGTCATTTTAACTTACCTCTTAGATGACCCTCTCTCCAAATACAGTCACATTCTGAGACCACGGGTTAGGACTTCAACATACGGATTTTGAAAGTACACAATAAGCCCTTAACAACCTCTTGCTTCCTCCTTTACCATCTGTTCCCTTGAAGGAGAAGTTGTTTGTCTGGCTCCTCAGTGCTAGGACACCCATGGAGCCATTTTGCCAGATAGTATCACAGGGCAGTAGGAGGCCATAGCGTGTAAGTGTGGTTTCAGGTTCTAACATCTTCTCGACTTTCTCCCCTGCATTCCCACTAACAAAGCAGCGCGTGACCCAAGACTTGACTCTAAAGAGTTTCTTTTTATGAAAAGTATCATTTTAACATTACAAATGCCAGACAAAGATCACAAAATCTAAGCTTTTGTTTAAAACATGTCCAAGTTAAAAATACATAAATAAGCCTCTTGGCCCCATGTACCTTTCCAGCTTCTGTAATAACTCTCCTCTGTCCCAGATATAGTCCTGAAGTTTCCACTTTTCTTCCCTCTCCATTCTTCCTCCTATTGCAATCTGGTTTACTCTTCAATTAGCTCAGGGACATTAGTCTCTTGAAAACCACCACTGAATTCCCTACCACCACACCCAACTGACAATCTTCTTTCCTTATCTTCCTCATCAGACTTCGTACTCTTCCTTCCCTAGTCCATGCCCAAATCCACTTAGTGAATTCTATAGTTTTGAGATTTTTATAACTTCCTGGTGGATTTTTAAAAATTATTATTATGTGTTGACATTGTATATCCACTTTTTCCTTAAATTCTGCTTTGTCTGATATTAAAATTATTAAATCAATTTATTTGGTTAGTGTTTGGCTGGCATATGTTTTCCCAAGACTTTAATATAAACTGCTCTCTATGGTTTTATCATTTCTTTGAAGGTAATTGGCTGGCATTTCACTATTATGAACTATAATTTGTATTTTTTTTTCCACTTCACTCTCCTTGGAATTTGCTGTGCTATCGGCATTTCTGTATATCTGCACATGTATATGGTATTTACATATTTATATATGCCAAGTTCATATATATTTTATATATGTAAATAAATACACACCTATTTCTTACTTCATTATTTATGTCTCTTAACCATCCCTTAACATTTTCTTTCTTTTTTTAAAAAATGATTTTATTTATTTATTTGAGAGAGAGAGCATGCACAAGTAGGGAGAGCAGCAGCAGGCAGAGGGAGAGGGCAGAGAGAAGCAGGCTCCCCACTGAGCAGGGAGCCTGATGTGGCACTTGATCCTGGGACCCTGAGATCATGACCTGAGCCAACTGACTGAGCTGCCCAGGTGTCCCTCCTTAACATTTTCTGTATGTCTGTCTGTGCCATATTCTGGGTAATTTCTTCATCCGTGTCTTCAATTCAGTAATTCTTTTTGTATCTATCTATGCCTAAATTGCTGTTAATCATGCCCATTAATTTTTGCATTTAAATAATTATGTGTTTCCCTCTTTAAAAGTTCTGTTTGTTTCTTCATCAGATAATTTTCTTGTCCTTGAGCTTTGTTTGTATTTCTAATCCATTTATTCATTTAAACATATTAAATATGTGAATGCTCTGTTTCCCAGTCATTCCTATAGCTGAAGACTTGGAATTTTATTCATTTGCTTCTTAATTTCTGCTCTCTCGCTCATGGTATCTTATTTCCTTGTTTGTTTTGTAGATTTTGACTGCGACCTTATTTTTCTTGAAACTTTATCTGCGGTAGGTTAGTGAGAATGGAGATGGATTTCTCCCCAAAGCTTGGAACTTGCTTTTGATATCATCTGGGGGGACCATCAGTCCAGCACCACTTTATAATTCTGGAATACATATTAGTTGTTTGTTGGAGGCTCTCCATCTATCTAACCTCTATGTCCTGCAATATTCTTTCCTCCCCTTTTTCTAAAAAATATATTTTTCTCTTTTCTTCTGGATGCTATGTTCTTTTGTTTCACCTATTTTTTTCCTCTGTGTTTAATATGGAGTTTATTCGAGGTATAGACCTTTGCATTTTAATAGCTATCTTTCATCTAGAATTTAGAATTTGTTCTTTTCATATTCTCATGCCAATTTTTTTTTTGTATGGATGTTAATGGGGATTTTTAGCATCCTAAACTTATTTTTTTAAAACATGCTTTTCGGGGCACCTGGATGGCTCAGTTGGTTAAACGTCTGCCTTTGGCTCAGGTCATGGTCCCAGGGTCTTAGAATCAAGTCCCGCATCAGGCTCCTTGCTCAGCAGGGAGCCTGCTTCTCCCTCTCCCTCTGCCTTTGGCTCCCCCTGCTTGTGCTCTCCCTCTCTCTCTCTCCCAAATAAATACATAAAAATCTTTAAAACACACACACACACACACACACACACACACACACACAACACAAAAAACATGCTTTTCCTACTATTTTAATCTCATTGGAGATTGACTTCTTGTATATTTTAGGCAACCTTTTAAATGTTTTTCTACTCTCTCTCTCTCTCTCTCTTCTTGTCTTCCTCTTCTTGCACTACTTTTCTTTTTCTCCCCATTCCTCTTCCTCTTTTCCCCCACTCCTCCCTCTTCTTCTTTGCCCTCCCACTGCCCTTGCTTTTCATTCTCACTCTTTCTCTCCTCATTATCCCTGTCTAATGGTTTTCCCATTTACTGCATTTGAAATCTATAACCAGATCCTGAAATGTTTTCTGCACCAAGGCACTGTTGGAGTTCCTGCATACCGGTCCCCAAATTCTTCCCTGTTTCCTTGTGATGTTGTTTGTATTTTCACCTGGTTCTCTAGGCTTGAAACTATCCCTGTATTATCAGCATCTTGGAGTCCACAATATCCTCTGATATCAAGGAATCCTCCTACCAAATGTGATGCATTTTAATCCCATGTCTCTACCTGAGCCAAATCCCAGCTACATCTGCTTTGTCCATATCTTGCCTTCAGCAGACCAATTGCTTCTGCCTACTCTTTACTTTGTTTGTATGGTCTATGGTGAAGATGATCTTATTTTTGTGCCAGCTTGGGTCTTTATTTTTTTAACTTTGTATATTATCAGTATGTGGTTGGAACCATGGAGCTACCCAAAAGCATAAACTTACGGCATTATCTTGGGTGAAGTCCAAATTTTTTCCTATATTACTATGTCTTGTTTTTCTAAAACACAAATTTGAGCAGTTACTCTCTTTTCTAAGAGAATTTATTGAGCTCTGAAAGTATTAACCTGGTAGGATAGTGAAGTCTCTGGTTCAGAAATTTGAAAATGAAGGGAATTTTTTGTTGTTGCTGTTCAAAGGTGTCATTTGAATCCTTAGTAACAACAAATTCCTATAATGAAATCTCAAAATTATAGCCCTTTACGTGAACTATTCTTACCTTGTTTTAAAAGGTTCATGTCCGATTTAACCAGCAGCAACTTATTTAAGATGTTCCCATAAGAATTATCTTGAAACATTATATTTTCCTGACTAGATTTTCATATGGAAAGAGAGGGTAGGTAGCAATTTATGGGTCAAACGTAAAAATAATATCTAACATCAAACAAATTTGGTAGGAATGCAGAAAGTTGATGTCCCCATTATATACACATTTATCAATTTTAAGTGTCTTTCATTATAACCTTTTCAGATAGAATATACCAGCTGTTTTTTTTTTTCAAGATATCTTAATACATTTGAAGAAGTTGAATTATATTGGTTTCCTATGGCTACTGTAACAATTGATCACAATCTGGTAGCTTACAAAATATAAATTTATTTGTTATATGGTTACTTCAGGAGCCTGAAATGGGTATCATTGGGCTAAAATCGAGATATAAGTAAGGCTGCATTCCTTCAGGAGGCTATAGGGGAGATCATTTTCTTCACATTCCAGATTCCAGAGCCTACCAACTTTCCTTGGTTCCTGGTCTCTTTCTCTGTTTTCAAAACCAGCAGCCTCACATCTCCAAGTCTTCCTCTGATTTTGGCCCCTTTTCTGATTTCATCTACTGTGTTTTTAAGACCTCAGTTATTATAATAGCTTCACCCAGATTATCTGGGATAATCTCTCTCTCTAAAGGTCATTTGATTAAAAACCTTAATGCCACTTGTAATCTTAATTCATCTTTGCCATGTAACCTAACATAGTCACAGGTTCCATAGGTTAGGATGTAGGTATCTTTGAGGGACAGTTATTTTGCCTACCACAGGAATATTTAAGAAATGTGCAAACCGTCTTGAAGGAAAAGTTTTATGGTTAATGCTGGACAGTTTTTAATCTTTTTAAAAAATCTTCTTTCATCTTATCTTTTAAAATCTTATTTGAATATCTTATGTCATTAAAAAGGGCTTCTGAACCTAAAGATCCTGATAATCTAATTAGGAAATGTAAGGTATTACTCATGACATTTGCAGGTTAGACACTTATTCAATTCAGTTTCATTTGGTATGTCCTATCTGGTAAGGTTGGAATTTATTACATCATAAAATAGAACTACATTATGTTAGAATATCAATTTTTCAAAATATTTTCTTTCATATATGAGTATAATATGAATATTTTGTCACTTTTCTGAATGCTAATTTTAAATGAAACAAAAATTAATATTTCATTATTTCCTATTTTTCTCTCTGCTTTTTTTTAATTTAAGAGGGATTTTTTTTAAAGATTTTATTTATTTGACAGAGGCGAAGAGAGAGAGATCACAAGTAGGCTGAGAGGCAGGCAGAGAGAGGAGGAAGCAGGCTCTCTGCTAAGCATGGAGCCCGATGCAAGCCTCAATCCCAGGACCCTGAGATCATGGCCTGAGCTGAAGGCAGAGGCTTTAACCAACTGAGCCACCCAGGCGCCCAATAGAGGTTTGTTTTTACAAGATTAGTGCACTAACCTCTGAGTTATGGAGCCTCCTAGGATTTGTTTTTAATATTAATTTTTAATTTTTTGTTAATTTTTAATTTTAATGTTTTTAATATTAATTTGACCTTAAAAATGATCCCAAACATTTTAAAAAATCCAATTCCTGAAGCTTTAAGACCTATATTCCTCATAAAGATTTTATATTTAAGCAGATTTATTTTTTTATAGATTTTTTTTTCTCTTACAATGGACAACCTTTTGTTTAAAGCTAACAAGTCACTGGAATAACCAATTAAAGGCAATCCTGAAAATGTTTATCATTAATTAGACAATGAACATTCTAAAATTTTTTTCTTATTTTCTTCAAACTAAATGTCTTATTTTCATGGAAAAATAACAAAATAAAGCAACAGCACTACAAATTATGCTAATACCTTATCACAAAACACACATCTTACACATAACATAATTAAAAAATTTTAAAGTATCTACAACCACAAAATAAAAAATGTATAGTCTGATTGGCTATCCCTTTGAAAACAACCTAAAATATTGGATAAAAAATATTGTGAAGTGTGCCTGGGTGGCTTAATTGGTTAAGTATCTGACTTTTGATTTTAGATCAGGTTAGGATCTTGGGTTTGTGAAATTGAACCCTGTGTTGGCTCCTTGCTGGGCATGGAGACTGCCTAAGATTCTCTCTCTCTCTCCCGCTCTCTGACCGCTCCTCTCTAAAAACCACATATATATATATATATATATATATATATATATATATATATATATATATATATATAATATACATATTTTGAAGAATTATCTTCTGTGTTTTAATGAGCTGGCAAGGAAGAAAGGATCAAAAATTGAGGGAAGGTAGAAAACTAGAAAGTTAAGCAAAGCATGGAAATCATCTTTGTGTGTACTGAAAAAGATAATTTAGTAGTTCCAATAATATTATGAAAGTAAAAATTGCATATCTAAATAAATCGTAGATCAAAGGTGATATCATATTAGAAATTAGAAAATATTTACAAAATACCACTTATCAAAGCTTATAGAATGCAGGTAAGCAGTAATCAGAGGGATATTCATAATGTTAAAATACTTAAATTAGAAAAAAAGGTAAGGGCTAATAATTAGTGAGCAAATTACCCACTTAAGTTAGAGACAGAAGAGCAAGATAATCCTAAAGGAAGAAAAATGTCAAGGAAGGGAAAAAATAAAAAGATAGGAGAAAAATTAATGAAACCAAACAAACACAGAAAGGATCAACCGGTTATATATTCCTCCCTAAACCCCTCCCAAACAACCAACCAACCAAATAAACAAACTGACAAAATTCACACACCTCAGAAAAATCTCAGATAAAAAGAAGGAAGCAAAAACAACTAATGCAAAAAGAGACGTACATACAAAATATAAGGTGATAAAAAGATAACAGAAAAGTGTAAAAATGTCTTCATGACAAAAAACTTGAAAACTTAAAGGACACATTTTTATACAAATATAACTCACCAAACTAGATGGTGAAAGTGTATATGAGAATGAATAGAAATGGATATTTGAAAAGTTTCATAGCCTTAACAGGATTAAATCTGTAGTTTAAAATTATTGCACAAAGAAAACTTCAGCCTAATCAATTTTACTGATAAATTTTTCCAAAAACGGAATGAATCGAGTTAGTAATTTTATACCAACTCTTTTAAGAGTTAAAAAAGAGTATATTTCCTAATTCATTTTATAAGGCTCAGTTAACCTTGACAGCAAAGTTCAGTGAAGATGAGAAAGAAAAGTATAAGCTGATTTCACACATAAACATAAATGCAAGACTCCTGAAGAAAATATTAGGCGTTAAACTCAAGTGTAACCAAACAGCAGGAGGGAGGGAGAAAGGGTGAAGAGAAAAAGAGATAGAGAAAGACAAAGCTGAGTTTGTCTAAGCAATGGATGGTTGCTTTAATATTTTTTAAAAAATCAATTTTTGTTATATATCACATTAAAAGTTAAAAGGAGGGAAGACATATTTTAACCTCAGGAGAGGTAAAATAAGTATTTGATAAATACTTTCATGAGAGAAATCTGTTGTAACCTAGACATAAAAGGGATTTTTCCTTGTCCTGATAAAGAATATAGATTCCTGGTAGATTACCTACAGCAAACATCACACTTAATGTTAAACACTGTATTTCAATGTTCCAATATTGCAGAATGACCTTTCAGATCATTGGGGAAAGGATGAGTTTTCAATAAATGAGTCTGTGACAATTGGTTTATTCACCTAGAAAGAATAAAATTTGACCATTACCTCACTGATATATGCAAATAAATTTCAAGCGAATTAAATATTAAAGTATAGGTGATAAATGTATAAAAATTATGACAATAGGGCAAAATAACTGATCATCTTAGGATATGGAAGCATTGCTTAAGCAAGATCTAAAAAGCATGAACCATTAAAGAAAGGATGATATCAAACTACATTAAAATTCTGGTTATTTTCATCAGATTATCCAATGAAGCGAGTAAAAAGACAAGCTACAAACAAGGAGTATATATTTCTAATCTATATCCCTGAGAAATGGTTAGTATCCAGAATATTCATGTAATCCTTATAAATTAGAACAAGATAAACAATTCAGTAAAAGAGGGAGCAATAAACTTGAACATTCATTTTACAGAAAAGGAGTCCTAATCACTAAATTGGCAAAAACTTAGAGAAAACTTTATGTTAAACACTATACTTAATGTTCCAATGTTGCAGAATTATGTTTGATGTTCAGAAAAAGAAAACGGGTGTCCACTGTCACCATTTATTCAACAAATACTAGATACAGGAGTGTTGGGGGGTGGGGGAGAGAATCCCAAGCAAGCTCCACACTCCATGGGGAATCGGAGGTGGGGCTTGATACCAGCAACCTGAGATCTTGACCTGAGCCAAAACCGAGTCAGATCCTTAATCCACTGAGCCTCCCAGGCACCCCAGACAAAAATATTTGAAAAATCCAAGAATCAAGGAATCTTTCACAAATCGAATAAAGAGGCAAAACCCAAATACAAAAAAACGAGAATGCTTGGAGAGATACAGCCCTAGATGTGAACAGCTCGTTTCCCGACACGCGGCTATCTCCAAGCTTTCGCGCTTGGTCTTCGCGGAGCCCAGCGGCAGGCGCGAGCGTGGCGGCCCGGAGCGCGAAGCCGGGGGAAGGCCGCGCGGCCAGGGTGGAGCCAGGCCCGCCGCCCTCCAGCATCCCGGCATGCTCC
>LNAC01000158.1:3217101-3325350 GCA_002007465.1 Ailurus styani | reverse complement strand
CGGCGCAGGCTCGGCAGCGCCCGGGGGAGCACTGCGCCGCGGGAGCTGCACTTGGAGTACTGGGTGAGGCTCTCTTCATACTTCATTTCTTCACCTGTACTTCTTTCCCCATCTGAAATTGCTCTCTTGGGGTTTTCTGCATCCCATTAATTTGGTTTTCGGCTGTAGTCAACGTGTAGTCATCCTCCCATTGTACTTTTTAAATGGAACAGATCGTGGTCTTGTGTTTTAAAATCTCTATCGAGCCTTCGTAAAACTTAGCTTCTTTCTTTTTTATAAGTACATGCTATCGTTTTATAGATGCAATATCCTCTTGAGAATTGCTTACGAATAGTTAATTAATCTTCTAGTTTTTAAGAACTTTTGTCCCCCCCGAGAGGAAGGTTAGTGTCTTCAAAGCAATGTTGCCCTTTTCTGGCGGCATTTTCTCTACGTATATTGAGTACTGTTTCTCTGTTTTGTTGCTTGGTGCAATATAACACTCCTCTGTGCTGGCCTTTTGCTCACAGTGACCACCTAGGAAGAAAACTCGTCAGGCAGATTCTCTGTTTATCATGTCTCCTGACATCCCAAGGTAAGAAAGCTTACCCTTATGTATTATGTTAGAGACTAATGGAGTTCTTCAGTTTTCCTTAATAATTTGATACATACACATGTGTGTCTGTGTATAATATGTCATTTTTGTGAAAGTGTTTGGTGTGAGAGAATAAAAGAGTTACATACCTACATTCTTGTTGACATTTTACGTGAAAGACCTTCTCGAGAAATCACTGTGAAATGTACTTCATATTATGTGGCCTGATAATTCCATTTCTAAACTTTTGTCCTAAGGTTGCAATATAAATATTCTTATTGTAGTTATATTTGTAATTATAAAAGTAGTAAGAAATTTGTCAATAAATGAAGAGTTACATAAATTTTAAAATATGTATTTGTTTATGTAGACATTATAAATCCTATATTCAAGTTTTATTTTTTTTAATGTTGGAATACTCACGTATGATATTAAATGGAAATGGCAAGACATAAAAGTGTGTATAAATTTTAATCTCACTTTGGTTTTATATATTTATGTGTTGGGGAGGGAGAAAAGCTTGGAAGGAAATATATCAAAATGTTAACAGGGTTATTGTAAATGTCTTCCTTCCATTTTTCCCAGTATTCAGAATTATCTACAAAGCCAGGCGTTACTTTTGCAATAAAAAAGAAATAATAAGTATTATTTTAAATTAAATCTCATTATCTAAAATTGCATTCTTCATCTTCCTTCCCAATGCTCTTCACTTACTGACATTTCTATCACTACAAATGGAATCATTTTTTTCTGGTTTCCCAGACTTAAACTATAGATAGTGTTTTCTTCCCTTCCAGTATATTTGACCTACAGGGCGACACTTCAAGTTCTATGACAAAAGGCATATATACTCTTCTTCCAGAGTTGGGAGAAGGGTGAAGATGACGGCTGGAAGCAATAGTATAGTCTGGCTGGGCCTGTATCTCATGCTTACCCTGAAACAATGGTATAGCTTAACTTGAACTATATATGTGGAAAATGGGGGAAATTTGTAGTGCTGTCAACAAAAGGAAAATGTATACCAGAAAGTTAAAAAAAAAAAAAAAGCCCACTGTGAGGTTCTACTTAGGTTTGGGGATCTACATGCGACAGACTATCAAAAGTATATTCTGTGTTTGTTCCTACTCATTTTGTTCTGAAACCTGGCTTACAGTTGGTTTAGACTGTGTGTTTCCTTAAGGCAAGGATTAAGCCATTCATATTTTTATTCCTACTACATGGATAGTGCCTGACTATAACAGTGAATTGCTTTCATTTGTTAATAATGTACCCTTTCATGTGATATTTACTTTATGTCTTCTTAAGCAGTTATTTAAACATTTTATGTTCTGAAGCCTCTATACTTGTTTCCTCATCTTACAGAATTAAGATGCTCAGAATTCAAATGCTAATGCTCCTTATAGTTTTCATACTTTAAAATCCAAATATATTTACTATACTAACAGAAAAGGGGTTATAAATAAGTTTAAGCCTCTTGCATTCAAAAACTATCCCTTCTGTATTAATGAGTTTACATTAAGCTGCAAGTAATAAAAGCCCAACGGGAATACATCTTCCTTAAGAACTTAATAAGCTTTTGGTCTATTTTCTTCTTGTCAATTCCATGTGCAATAACTGCATCCAAAATTTTGTCTCAAAAAATGTTTCTCAGAATTTAATGTGCTTATGAATCACTTGGGAATCTTGTTAAAATGCAAGATTCTGATTAAGTTGAACTTAATGGTGGAGTCTGAGATTGTGTAATTGTAGTAAACTCCCAGATGATGCCAGTGCTGTAGTGGTGGCAAAGAATCTATAATGTTACTCTTACATTTAGACAATACTTGGTGTTTAGACTCTATGTTCTGCTCAACCCCACTATTCTTGGTTTTAATGGCTTCTACATGAAATCTTAAAACATATACTTGGGTAGAAAGAACCCCATAATCCTATATTTGTCCCAACTTCACTCCCTTAATCTCTTTAGAAAACATTCAATGAGAGGTTCCAATTTTATTAATTTTATATTCTGATTATCTTCCCCTTCCCTGCCTCTTCAAGGTTCTCAAACTTGTAGATTAGAAAGGTGAGATCCTTACTGCCCTTGCCATACCTCTTTCATTCAGTCATTTCCATATTTTTGAATCTGTTATCTTGCAAAGAAGCCCTTCCATGTTTATCTTGCAAATAGGCAAAGCATTTCTAAGAAAGGTTAATTCAGTGGCTCAACAATATTATCTAGGAATCAGATTCTTTCTATCTTTCCTTTGTGCCACCTTCAGTTGGTCAGCTTGTATTCCTAAGCTACTGTCTGTAACTTTGTTTTCCCAAGATGTTTGCTTTAAGATTCAGATGTTACATGCATACAACAAGCAATATTCAGGAAAGTAGGTCTGTTCCTTTTACACATAACTTTTTAGGAGAAAGACTCATTTCTAAGAAGTCCCTAAACATAATTCTCTTAACCTTCATTAATTAAAGTTTCATTACTTTTTCTGGCAAGGAAAGACTGCCAGAATATTCTGGCAATATTCTGGCAATATGACTGACTCAGAATATTCTAGTGCTTTGACATTTTATTTGTATTATTAATGTCTGGTGACTGGTTAATGGGCAGGCCCTCTTGTTCTGATGCACATGGATACCATCTTCCAGAGCAAGAAAAATGCAAGGAAATGGCTGGATATTGAACTCTGGTCCTCCTGAAAGTGAAAAGAAAACATCTTAGTGTGGCCATCTAGTTGTCCACTGCATGTATGACGAGAGATGACTTGAGAATCTACAGTGGTAGTGTGGGTAGTGGCTAACAAGTTAGTTGGCTTATCAGGGACTTGGGAAGAAAAATTTTCAATGAAAAATTGAAAAATAAAAAAAAAGTAGATTTGGGGTACAGGTATGTGGGACGACAAGTTTGAAGAGGTGTAGAATATAACGATATTTGTATTTCATATAATGCTTAGCCTTGAAGAAGAGGGTCTTGATAATTTGTTAAGTAAGATGACCTACCCAGCAGATGACACTCATCTTTCTTCAGATACTCAGTGCTTGCCCAATGTATCATGTAGAAAATGACTATAGCATCAGGGGAAGAGGCCATGCATGGGTTTTCTGCCAAGACTGATTTAGGCTCTTAACTACTGCTGAGTGTCCAGCTTATTCTGGGTAGCAACTTGCTTGCAATGCTTCCACTAGCAGCACCACTCATGAATTTGTAGAATGGCTTTTATCAACTGTAATTTTCTTCCATATATATCTTATCTGACTAGGGTCACATTTCTTAACAATTGGTCCACAACTCCAGAATTCACTAGTGTTTAACTACAGGTCTCATCTAGAAGCAGCTTGCTTAACAGACCAGTTAAATGACCTGCTAAAGTCTCAGTTATAGTGCATACAAGGAGAAAACACCATGGGAGAGGAGGATGATATTCCTACAGGATGAGATGTAGGTCTTAAACCAGCAGCCAATGCCAGTTTAGGCTCTATAGATGGAATATATAAGTCTGAGAGTTAAGGCATAGGAGGGGGAGTGACCCCTCTTGCATTTACTCTTAATTATACATTAGAAGAATTTATGCTTTCTGCCTCGGAGAGTATATAGTGCAATGAATTTGAAGGGTATAGTGCTTAAGAAAGGTATGCTTCATGAGGAAACATCAGCATGTTTCCAGTAAATTGGAAGCTGGGACTTTTCCCTGGACATTTTGAGTTTCTCATGGTGCTAAAACATCAGGTGGAGGAAGTCAAGGTCACTATTCTACCCTGGATGATTTATCATAATTACCAGGAAGAAATTAGATTGCTGTTATAGAATAGAGGAAAAGGGACTATGGTCAAAACTCAGTCTAATTGTTGGTACTACCCGATACTTCCTTACCTAGGTACTTCCTTACCTAGCAGTCCTTAGGAAATTGTCCTGACCTAAGGGAGACATGAGCACCAATGGCTTAGAATTTATGGGAATGAAGATACGTATTACATTGCCAGTCTAAACCCTGTTTAGTCAAAGAGACTGGCAGAGGGTAAGGAGAGCACAGAATTATAGCTTGTTTGCTATGATTATCAGCATAGGCCTTGTGACCTGCTACAGAAATGAAGAGTGTAACAGTTACAATTTATATTATTAGGTGATTTTTTTCCTTTCATTTTTCACTGCTACATTATCTGAACAATATTGGTTATAGCGAACATTTTAGATTTTCAATTAATGATTGGCCAATTAACAATCTCAGGATGCCCTTGGATTCCTGTTGGGATCCTGATAGATTTATCTACCTTAGAGAATATCATCTCTTCCCACGAGTTTATTTTTTACCTCCATGCGAGGAAATCTCTAGCTATAATTCTGCCATGAGCTCTAAACATTGATATCTTATTGCGTTTTGGTTTTCTTCAGGGTAGATTATTGTTTTTCTTCCCCAGTCCCCATAGTTGTTTGGATTCTCACTGAACCAATCATCTAAGCCTGGTAAACATCCTAGACTATTTCTCCCTCTTCTTTTAATGTCTAAGGTGATTTTCCTGTTGATTCTATATTCTAAATATCTTCACTCTGTCCTAGTCTCAAAATCACCAAGGCTACAGCCTAGTTTAGGCCCATATTTTATCTTACTTATATTATTAAAAAAAAAAAACCCTCACATAAAATTGGGGCCTTAACCCCCCACATGAATCACATTTGAAGAAACAGTAGTCCTAAGGAAAACTATAATCAAAAGAAATTCTAGTCTCTAACATAATCTCTTAGAAAATATCCAGAAGGAGGAAGTACATTGGTAATAAATGGCAACTGCACTTTAAATCTCCCCACCTCATTATTGCCTCTTTGCTTCACCCTCCATGTGGATGACCGCTGCTTCTCCCATAGTGCATCCCTTTGCAAATCTCAACCTAGTATATCTTTTTCCCCTGCTTGTGATTTCTTTTTTTTTCCCAGTATAAACCTCCATTTTCTTTTATTGAGGAAGTCCTTCTCCCAGTTAATCTGAATGTCTTTTGGAAGACCTTAGTGCTATGCAGGAAGACACTTCCTTAGAAGTTAGAGAAAGAGGAAATAAGGGAAGTAGAGCAGAGCAAAGAAGGTATTAGTTTGTTAAGATCCCTACATTTTCCTCTAGAGAACTAATGAAGGGGCACACACCTATTCCTGCTATTTGGATGCTCCTTTTATTCTTCAACCATCATATCCTATCATTCCCCACATAAACCGTGTTTACTCCTTTCAAATGGTCAAATGGCATTACTTTTGCTCTCTGTGGTGGTACGCCTAAATCTACCTGTTTGTATTTTTCCAAATTCCTGTCAGTACATGTTCAGCAAACATCCAGTGTTTCGATTTAATAAATCTCTGCTAGGGATAAGATGATAGCTTATTCATTGAGTTTTTTTTGTTTTTGTTTTTTTCTGAAGTTTTCAGTTAGCCAGGAAATGTGCCTCTGCCACAACTAATGTAAATGTGGGGCATTTTATGGGCCTTCTCATGTGTGGGAAGGACCAGAGTTAGATCCATAGTGAATATCATCCTGCCTATGACCTATCCTGCCACACTAAAAGAAAATTGCTAGGCCTATTCTCAAACTTGGTACAGTTTGGCTTGGGGGGTCATTTCTGGGAGAAAATATAAAAATCTAATGCAATGGACTGAATGTTTATTGAAATTTATAAATTGAAAAATTAACCCCAGTGATGATATTAGAAGATGGGGCCTTTGAGAGGTAATTAGGGCACAAGGGTGGAGCCCTCATGAATGTGGTGTGTGCCCTTATGAAGGGACTCCAGAAAGCTCCATTGCTGTCTTTCTTTCATGTAAGGATAAAGAAGTCAGCAGTCTGCAGTCTGGAAGAAGCTTCTCACTAGAACTGGACCATGTTGGCACTCTGATCTTAGAATTCCAGAACTGTGAGAAATAATTTTGTTTGTTTGTTTGTGAGCCTACTCAGTTGATTGTACTTTGTTACAGTAGCCTGAAAGGACTAAGACACTTGATTATATCTCCTGTAAACTCCTGATGAGGGGCTTATCTAAGAGGCTACAGCATACCCGAAGCACTTCATCGTTCCCATTTCCATTCTGAGGGCAGCTGTGATTGTCTTTTATCCAACTTAATGCTGATTAACAAACTTCACCAGTTGTGCAAAGTAGAGGTTGCTCCAATTTAAAATGAAGAATGAGACTCTTCAATTTTTTTATACAGATCCTCGCAGAGGGACTTGCTCCAAACTATTTTGATTTCCTAGTGTGTGGTCTGTCAAAAACTGATTTTTTAAAGAAATTTAAGCATTTTTCTTGCTGATTTGTGCCTGGTTAGGAATTTAACACAGGAGTTTCAGTCATTCTGTACTCTGATTTATAATTACCACATGATACTCAGCCACCATAGTGGAGATCCTGGTGGCCTTGAGTCCATGAATAACCTCCAGTGCTGGGTCCTTGGGGTGCTTACTTCAGGTGCCAATATTTCCTCTTCCTCTGATGACTGCTATATGTATGGACTTACAAGAGTATGTTCTAATTATGAAGTACATTGTTTTTTCTCTGGGCCTTGGCATGGTGATCCCTGTGAATTCCTAACCCTGTGTTTATGTGAACCATCTATTCCGGGTCCGCATCCTGCCTGACCCCCATAGTGGTTACAAAGTCTCCAGGGGATCATGTTACTGCCCTCCTTCCAAGGATAACTGTAGTCTGTTGATACGTTTTGATACATTTGATGTAGATTAAAAAAGAATTTTCATCTTATAATTTGGATATGAAGGAAAGCAGAAAATTTGGGCAGTGACTGTAATGGAGAGGTAGGATTAAGGGAAATAAAGATTGGTGAAAATTAAGCCATATTATGCTAATTAGAATGTTTAATTACAAGAGCGAGCAGCTAAGTTTTCAGGAGTAAAAGGGGAATATTATAGGGGTAAAGTACAAGAGAAGATGAAACAGATGGCATCCAGGGCACATATGAGTGGAAGAATTTCTCTTTCAATGGAACCCTTAGAGAAAGAATGGCAGGCAGGGAGCCTATATGCAGTCACTACTCCTGCTGTTCACTCATCCCTCCTCAGTCATTCTCATTATAATACTAAATGAGTTTTATTGAAGTCACCAGTTTTCCTTATCTTGCAAAACTAATGATATATTTTTAAAAATTTTTATTGACTTCTCATCAGTATATTAACTATTGATTATTATTATTATTTTTAAAGATTTTATTTATTTATTTGACACAGAGAGAGAGATCAGATCACAAGTAGGCAGAGAGGCAGGCAGAGAGAGAGAGGAGGAAGCAGGCTCCCCGCTGAGCGGAGAGCTCGAGGTGGGCCTCTGTCCCAGGACCCTGAGATCATGACCTGAGCCGAAGGCAGAGGCCCCAACCCACTGAGCCACCCAGGCGCCCAACTATTTGATTATTAATACATTTTCTGTTCAGGGTTGTTTTTCCTCGATTTTCTTGTTTCTCTTTCTTTGCCAGACTTTTAAATGTTAAAATTGTGCAGGGGTCTGTTCTTCACCTTTTCCTCTTAAATGGGCTTGCTTCAAGTAACATCTCTGTGCTGATAATGTTCAGATTTATATCTGTCTCCCAGACCTTTCCCTTTAGTTGTGGTTTCCTCATATAAATGTCTAATAGGCATATCAGTTTATCATGGCCAACACAAATTTCTTGATTTTCCCATTTCACACCTCTACTTCCCAACATGTTCCTCCTCTGAGTCACTAGCTTGTCCTGCCCAAATGGCCTCTAAACAGTTTGCTCTGTTTTTACAACCCCTTCCCCCAACCCCAATAGCCACCGCCTGAAGCTTATCCACATAGCAGCTAGAGTTATCTTTCTAAAACAAAATAGATGTCATTTCTCACCTAAAACCCACGAGTGATTCACATTATAGCCAGAAAGAAATCTAAACTCTTTCCTGTGACCTCTAATATTGTACTCTCTGGCTTTTGCCTACGTTTTTGACCTCATTTCCTTTATTCAGTACAATCTGCCTGCACAGGCCTTCCTTGTGTTCCTCAAATATTCACTGTCCTAGGGTTTTTTCTATCTCAGCCTTGTGTCCTCCTGCTTTTCTGTGTGGGATGATTTGCTGTCATCTCATTTTTCATAAAGTAGGTCTGTAGAGAAGTCTTCTCCAACTACTTTAGCTAGAAGAGACTCCATATTTTTCTCTTTTGTTTATTTAATAGTACTTGAAACTCTTATATATTTTTACAAAAACATTACAGCTGTCAGTCCTATAAAAATGTAGGCTCCTTAGGGCCCCTAGGTGGTTCAGTTGATTAAGCGTCTGCCTTTGGCTCACGTCATGATCTTGGGTCCTGCGATTGAGCTCAGTGTCCAGCACCCTGCTCAGCGGGAAGTCAGCTTCTCCCTCTCCCTCTGGCTTTTCTCCCCCCACCCCCAACTTGTGCTTCTGCACTCTCTCAAATAAATAAATAAATGAAAAATTTTAATTAAAAAATGTAGGCTCCTTTACAGTAGGATCTCTTTTTGTATCTCTAAAGTACCTCAGTATTTATTGACTAATGTAAATTCCCAAGGACATTTTTTTTTATACTTCTTTTCATTATAGTGAACACATATGTCTGGGTCTCAGCCTGAAACCCCAATTTCTGAGCTGTGGATTCTCCCACATATCGTATTTCCAATTTCAACATCATCTCTACTATGCTTCTTTGTTTTTCTGGTAAAAATTTAAAGATAATCAGGACTATTTTCATCTCTTTAAACCAGTTAAATATTTATTTTTCATCTCTTCTACTCTTGGTATTCTTTGTACAGTTGGCAGCTATTCATCACCAAATTTCTGCCTCCCAATCTCTCAATTTCTAACTTAAACTTTTCAAAACATAACCCAGTGGTTCTTAACTCCTATGGTTTTCCCCTGAGTGCTATAGAACCACCTAATGGTTTTACCCATTTCCTAAGTAAATCATCTTTGTTGTCTCCATCACATCCACCATGGCAGATTTATCTCCTTATTATTCTTATTAAGATAATCAAAGGCTTAGGAACCAAGTAGGAAGGGGGCAAGGAGGAGCCAGAGGCACTGGAAAGAAAGACCCATGCACTAGTGTAAGTCTCCATTTTTTTATTTCCTGGAACCTACTTGGTACATTGATGGCAGAGTAGTCTCTATATATTGTGAATTATACCTTGCCAGTTTCCCACTTAGTCAGATCCAAGATCTCTTACTCTGGACTATTAGTACAGTGAAGTTAGAGCCTATCCTATAGGTCTCTCTGTGTCACCTCTGTTTACTGAGTGACCAGTATAGTTCCTGTCTCTTGACAGGCATTAATAAGTATTTGTTGAGTAAACAAATGAATGACAACCTTTTACATTGTTCCTTTACATACTGTAAGTAAGCCAAACATATTTGTTTCTGTTTACCAGTTGATCCTCATATTGCAGTGCTGGATCATTTGAAGTTCTAGAAACACTGCTATTTCCTGCCCTCATTTTGTTTTTCAAATTGTTCTCTCTGAACTAAATGGCTCTCTAGCCCAACTTCATCCCATTTTCTACTTTCCTCCAATTCATTCTTTAAAATTTTCACAAGGTTTTTTTTTAAAGATTTTATTTATTTATTTGATACAGAGAGAGAGATTACAAGTAGGCAGAGAGGCAGGCAGAGAGAGAGGAGGAAGCAGGCTCCCTGCGGAGCAGAGAGCCCGATGTGGGCCTCGATCCCAGGACCCTGAGATCATGACCTGAGCCGAAAGCAGGGGCTTTAACCCACTGAGCCACCCAGGCGCCCAAGATTCCTAACTTTCATATTTAATTATTCTTGCTCCTGCATTGCGGATGAGAACTAATCAGTACTCAATAGATGCTTGTTGAATTAAATGGAATGGAATAATTTTGCCTTCCAATATGAAGATTTTTCACATACAGTATTATATGAGCTTGTCCCAATAGTCTTTCTACTTTGGCAGAGTAAATAGTACTATTTCCACTTTACAGATAAGTTTGTTAAGTCTCAGAGAAGTTTTAGTGGTTTCTTGGATGCAGTAAGATTTATGCCAGAGGTGGTACCAAAATTCATGTCTTTTGATACATACTTCCCAATTCATTATAGTGACTTTTAATTATATTTTCTTGTTTTCATGGGATCCAATTGGATTCAGCAGCCTTCTAGAGTTCTGGTGGCAGAGAATGCCAATTTTTTTTCTTTTATTATTTTGTCTTTTTCCAAACAGGAAAATGGCAAAAGGTCCACTTCTGTATAGATTCTGAGGATGGATGAAAAAGAAGAGATGTTTCCTCCCTTTCAGTTTGAGAAGTCTTCTAGAGAAATGATGAGAGAGAATGAGAGTTGTTTTGTTATGAGGATTTTTTTTTAAATAATAAAAACGCAGTATTACATTTGCAATTTTATCCCACTTCACAGTATTAAGCACAATTTCTAAAAAACTTAAAACATGCCATTTTTATTAATGGTCCATTTAAAACCACCAAACATTTTGATGTCAATTACTAAAACAAGGTTTAACGCTGTCAGAAAGCATTAGTGCTAAAAACAGTCATCTTCTCTGTATTTTCATCTGTAAAGCATTACAGTTTATAAAACAATTTTAACTCTGAATACGTAAGGCTCTATATGAAGGTTTCCATATGTTAAGAATTTTATTTGTGTGTTTGATTTTAAATTGCTTTGAAAAACAGACAGTTGAGGTTTATAGAAAGGAATCTTTCTTTTAGGAAATAAATGTCTCAAAAGTGCAGGGCACCAGCAGTAAAAACATTCTGACCACAAATCAGAAACACATTGGAAAGTGTTTGTTGAGTACACCTTCTGAAACTAGTATTTTGTTTCTGTTTGCTGGAAAATTGAAAAATCTGTTATATCTTGGCATGACTTAGCCAAACCCCTGGCCTAGCCCCAGATCCCTTGTGCAGTAGATGGCATTATTGTATATACAGTTAGACTGCTTAGCCCTCTGTTTTCATCACATATATTTTAAATATAATATGTACCTAATAACAGTACCATTATTCAGCTATAATTTTTCTCCACATGATATTAGCTTGCATATTCTTTTTTTCTCCTTAAAAATTGTGTCTAAGACAAAAATTAAATAAATAAATAAAAAGAGAGAAAGAGAAGATGACAATTAATCAGTGTTTCAGCAGCTGAGTGGCATCTGGCCAAAAGCCACCAGGCTGACAATTGGAGTTTGGAGTATGTTTTTGCAAGGCTAATTTAAGGTGAATTTAGATGGATTCAAGATTTATAAGCCCGAAAATGTCCTGACTGGAGCAAAGTTCAAGTAAAGTAATTCTCTGCTCACCATGCGGATGGGGCTAAACCCACACTGCCCTATGATTTAGTCTATTGTCAAGGAGAATTTTAAAAACAGGCAGAAGGGCTGAGTTTCTGTGTTTCACTTCAAAGGTCTTCTAATAACTGAGAGGATTATACTCTTTTAACCAGCTAAGAAGGTTAGGTGGTTTTGAGTGAGTGCTTTTATAGCTATCGATAATTCTAATTTTAAATTTTAAGGATCACCTCTAGTGTACCTCTCCTTTAACATGTGAATGACTCTTAGAAACTCACACTCCTACCTTATGACTTCATATAAGCTTCAGAATAAATTGCAGAAATGTTTTAAGGATTGTAAATCCCCCAGAGTGGTGGGATTAGGGTTGAGAAACAATATGGAAAATCATTTAATTAAATATACTTAGCCTATTTGAAAAAAAGTTTTTTAACTATCCCAAATATAAGAGCATGATAATATAGAATAAGTGCCACGAAAAATAGGAAGGAAACTTCAATGTGAGTTTGTACTCTATTAGCATTTTATAAGTCAGTATTATCAAATTAGGATGAAGTTCAAATGCTTGCTCACTAGTGGCAAAACAAAACAAAGCAAAAAAAACCCAGAAAACCACTTTTCTCTCTATAAAATAGTAAAGATTATTTAATTGAAATGAAAAGGACAAACAGAAAATGGCTGTGATTTTTAACGAGGGGAGAAAATGTTAGTCATAGTGCGAAGGAATACTTTTATGAAAAGAGTCTCATTTTCTTTAGTATTAGTATTAGAATTTGGTATTAGTATGAGAGTTAGTATAAGTATTAGTATTTAGTATTAGTATGAGAGTTAAAATATCCTTTCATGAATTTGGTCTCTCCAATAGATACTTAAAAAGGTAAACACTCAGAAGGTTAAAGTGCAACATAGATTGCTTAAAAATAAATGACATCATATAAAAAACATTGTGTTTCTATTTAATGAATTTCCTTTTTAAAGGGGCTCAGAAAGAGACACATAGAATGATTGTGCAGGGAATTGCAAATTATCTCATTTAAATATAATAAAATGACATTTCTAAAATAGTAAGTTACATCTGGTAAACAAGAGTTGATGTTTACAGTGGCTCTGAGTGGGATTTTAAGTAACATTGGCCTTTATAAGAAGAAACAAGATGATTAAACAGTTGTTGCTACTTTCATTTTAAAATATTCATAAGCTTTACTAGGATATTTTTTTCTGGCAGTAGCAGAAAAAAATATGGATTTTTGCACTTCGGATGAAAAAATAATTGTGCAGGGCCTTGTAAACTGTCAGGCACCTAGCCAGGGCTTACTCATTCCCTCAGCACTCTTAACTTAAACAGTCTCAGTTTTCCCCCTAAACACACCTTTTATTTTCTACAAACGTGCATATGTCGTGGGCGGAAGCTTGGCAAGTTCTTTGTCTGCTTCTTTTAAGGTCTATTTTCCACCTGCATTGGAATGGGGGCAGCAAGACATAAAACAGTCTAGCCAGGCTGCGGGGACATGCACTCCCTGGGAGAGAAGTCTGATCTGTGTTTTCTTCTGTAAAATGAAAGGGGCTCTCTTGACAGAGAATCACATCTTTTACCGTAGAACTTATTTCCTAACAAATGCAGCACCTACTCTGAAAACAGGATTTGTGCTGATCTTTATTTCATTGGCTTGGTCGCTGAGAGCACCTAGCTGCTTTATTAGGTTACCTGCGGGTTGCATCCTTACATAAATTTGTTTGTTATGGTTAGATTCATTTGATTAATTTTCAAATTTTCTAGCTTTAATCACACCAGAAGTCTTCCACTGACTTGTCCGTTTGCTCTGAAGGTTCCTAACCCAAGGAGCTAGAGTGGATTGAGGTCCTCAGTAGAGGACCTCAGTTGGTTTAATTCATTGAGTGAGCATGGGGGACTGCAGTCCCCATGAGCTGCACTCCCAGACGTTGGCCATCAGAGGAGAGGATTAATGTGGGCTTTCCTCTCATAGTTTATATGTATTCTAAAGGCTGGATTTTTTTTTTTTTTTTTAACTAGGATGTATTGAATTCCAGTTAGAGAACACTAGGTATTTCATTAACTAATGCGTGACCAGTTTAAAGTGGGCATTCTTCTCTAGCAAGAAGTACAATGAGGTTGAACCTTTTCACTCCTCTTTGCAATTGGAATCTGAGCAATTCCAAGGCTGTACCTTTAGTGTCACCTCTGGCCAATCAGAAATCTATCTTGAGATTGGACTCTCCATTGATTTAGTAATCTTGAACTTTGATTATCTTGGTCAAAATCTTCAATTTTGATTTTAATCAAAAATGGGAAAGAAGTAAGTCTTTTCTACTTATGGCTTCTACAGAATTAGTGATGTTCCATTTCTTTGACGCATCTCATAATTTTGTTATGGACTGCCATTTTTTCTGTTCTTTAAATATGTGTAGACATTGACCTTAAAAATGTGTATATTTAGGGGTGCCTGGGTGGCTTAGTTGTTAAGCATCTGCCTTTGCCTGAGGTCACGATCTGAGGGTCCTGGGATCGAGCCCTGCATCAGGCTCCCTGCTCAGCAAAGAGCCTGCTTCTCCCCGTCCCACTGCTAATCCCCCTGCTTGTACTCTCTGTCTGTCAAATAAATAAATAAAATCTTAAAAAAAAAGTATATATTTATTATTGACTTTTTAAGATTCTCTGTTAATATCAATATGGCAACATTAAAATACATTTTCTCCTGAACACATGGCAACCCTCTTGTGTTTGGAGTAATTTTATGTTGAAATTTCTTCTCTGTGTACTTTTTTTTTCTATTTACTTTCTTCACTCCATGCAGCAGTTGTAGGACAATTTGTCCTCCAACTTTGACTACAGTGGCAGTTATTATGAAAGCAGTTGTGGAAAAGAAATGTAGTGCTTTTCTGCCCAAACATCCTCCTATCTACAAAGAGAGTCCTGAATCATAAACTGTTAATTTAATGCTTTCTCTAAGAATGATATTTTTAAAATAGATTTTATTTATTTATTTGAGATAGAGTGAGAGAGAGAATGAGAAAGAGAGAGACAGAAGCAGGGGGAGCAGCAAGCAAAGGGAGAAGCAGTCTCTCCACTGAGGAGGGAGCATGTTGCGGGGCTAGATCCCAGGACTCTGGGATCATGACCAGGGCTGAAGGCAGATGCTCAACTGACTGAGCCACCCAGGCTCCCCTAAGAATGACATTTTTAGGTGGCCTTGCAGATCCAAAAGATTTCATTAATGTTTCTATTAACTTAAAATTAGATACAAGGATATGAAGTCATTTAGTCAATTAGCTATTCATAGCTGAATGTGACATAGGGCTTGCGTTTGTATGCACATGTACATAGACACACCCCAAGCCTAGCAAAGCAAGTAGTGGTGTCTTCAGCTGTGTTTCTTACACTAGAAAATCAAAAGAAAACCAAGTCTAGCCAAACAAAACGAAACTAAAGTAATCTTGTCTTATAAAATGTTCTTTCTAATTTTCTTTTCTGAAGCTGGGGGCAGGGAGAGTAAAGATTTTGAATTTCAATTCCTTAGAATTTGCTTTCAATTCCTTAGAGTATGAACTTTGCTTTTGCTGAGCCTACAATCTCCAACAGGTTTGCTTATATTCTGTAGAACTAGAGGGAGTTTTATAGCCCAGTCAGAACTATTGCATATCCAGCTTAACTTTTTGGTAGATACCTTCTTGGGGGTATCATTTGGAAATAAGAGGACTGCTTGATAAGTAGACAAGTAACTGTGGTTCAGTTTTAAATATGACTGTAAGAGGCACATAGAGCCTGAGACTTTTTCTTTCTTTCTTTCTCTTTCTTTCTTTCTTTCTTTCTTTCTTTTCTTTTCTTTTCTTTTCTTTTCTTTTCTTTTCTTTTCTTTTTAAGGTTTTATTTATTTGAGAGAGAGAGATCATGAGCTCTGGGGGTGGGGTGGTGGGTGGCACCAGGGGAGAGGGAAAAGCAGATTTCCCACTGAGCAGGAAGCCAAACGCAGGGCTCCATCCCAGAACTTTGAGATCATGACTTGAGCCAAAAGCAGATGCTTAACTGACTGAGCCACCCAGGTGCCCCAAGCCTGAGACTATTTCTTAACCCCACAATTATGCATTAGTTTGTTGAAAAAAATATAAGTAGGTTTAAAAAAAAAGTCTTGTTATCTGTTGAAGGGTCTTTTAATTCCTCTGTTACTAAGCACTCTCCCCCCCCATAATGAGAAATGATGAGGGAAATTAAGGTGCTCTTAGGAAATTCACTTTCCTCATCTGAAACATTAATGTTTTAGATAATGCAAACATTCATTTAAAATCTTTACACAGTTAAAATACATATATACATACATAAAATCTTTGTAAGGTTTATCACATCTTGTATAGCATTTCTTTCACTTTCGGCTATCATTTGACCTTGTTTGCAGTTTTTCTAGCTCAAAGTAAGTCTGAGAACACAATGGAAGTCAAGTGCTGCTCAGATTGGTAGACTTGCATAGCTACCCATCTCTAAAAACAATCCATACAAATTTAAAACAGAAATGAAGCCTATTGCTGCATGAAACTAAAAGTCTATTCAGAATCCCTAGGTGGCATGGAAAGCATTTAGACTCATTTCATTCACATGTCAGGTAAAGACTTTCATTTAGCAGTGAGATGAATGCTGAATAATGGGTCTTTTGAATAATGTAATTAAGAATTCATTAAGGAGGACTTAAAAAAAAAGGAATGCAATGTGTGTGTACTCCCTACACTGAACTCCCAAAATGTATCATAGAGTTTATGGTTTAAAAAAATCAGCTGAGAACCAATTAGAAAAATACTGTTATTTCTTTTATAAAATGCATTAAAATTCAATGAGGAACAAATATATGTTTGAATTTATTAGAAATTATGTTAAATCAGGATTAAGGATCATTTTTATTATTTTTAAATGTGCTCATAATATAACAAAGGACTTAACCAACACTGTTTCCCTGAAAAGATCTCTTAGTGTTCACCACGTGAACCTTACAATATTGAAGAAATTCACTTTGTTCTTGGATAACTGATCAAATGAGAAATGGCAAACTTCCTTTTTTATTCTTTGCTTTATATAAATTGAAATGATGAAAAGTTTTAAAACAAACCCAAAAGTGGCAACAGCAGGTCAGAGATTTGTCTGTAACAAAAGCTAATATTGCCGTTATCTTTGTATAGCTGTTAGCTACACAAGAGGAAAGAGGTAAAGAATTTTACTGTTTTCTCACCGATCAGCACCTACTAGTATTCATACTATTCCTGTGTTCCCACAGCCTACCTTTTATCATGCTTCTTGCATACAACAGACAGACTACTTGCTGGAGTAGAGGCAGATGTTTGTGGATATCAGAGTTCAGTGACTGGGGACCTAGAATCTTCTACAGAGTCAACGATAGAACTTTTACCATTTTTCTTGAGTAATGCGGACATTTTACTGAAGCCTCAGAAATATGTTCTCATACCATTTGCAGCAATCTATTTTTGTCCTGGGAAAAGGATCATATTCATTAAATTGTTCTTGCATTCTTTGCCTTGGCATGTCATAAGCCATGCCTGTCTGTGGCATACAATTTATTATTTTTTCATCATGTTTTACCCCCCAAGTATATGAAGGAAAAATGTCAAGAAATTGATGGAATAGAATTAATTCATTGGCTTTTATTGTCAAACAAATTGAGTCACATTGGATTAATTATAGATCAAATTGCATTAATACATAAACTAAAATTTATTTTTTAACTTGTTGAGACTATATTGAAAACAAATAATGAATTAACTTGAAAGAGTTGTTTCTGAGGCTTAGGCAACTACGTAGAACTGACTTGTAAACTGAGCTTGATTTCCTATTTTCTTGAGAATTCTGGTCCAGGGGAGCTTACCTCTTTAATGCACAGTTGTACAAAGGCAAGTAATCTAATGACCTGCCCTGAAAATTTAAAAATGAAAAAAGCTCCACCTCTCCAGATGGAATTATTCATCCAGATGGTACATTGGAAGCTTTTAGTGCTGACTGAATTCTTAAGGCTTTCATTTTTATTTTGAAGATCATTTCTTCCTTTAAAGATTTCTTCTAGTTAATTGGAAACAGTAAGACCTAATGGAATGAACAAAGGATAAAGGATTGCAAATGTTGAGGGCTAATCCTTACTCTGTCAGTGACTACTGCTTTGTGTTTCAACCATATTACATTGTGCCTTTGTCTCAGTTTGGTCTTATAATGCAAGATGTAGAATTGCCATTTTTTTGACTGGGAGTATGTTAGTGAGCACAGGAAGGGAGGATGAAAAATGTTTCCCTCTCTGACAGTATTATTTATAAGAGAAATAGACATTGAAACGTATTTAAGCTTTGTATATGTTAGAGACCCGGAATTTCATAAACACACTTGTTAGCATTCATTAACTAGTACAATGTAATATAGTCTGAACATAGGACATAATTGTTGAAGAAATTCAATGTAGGAAATGATAAGAGTTGAGTTGGGTTGATAAAATAAATTTTCCAGGGGGAAAGACATATTTTAGCTAGGCTTTTGAAAACATTAAAATTAATCTTAGTGTTTTGAAGCTAAAAAGACCTTTAGATTTTCTTTGGAAGAATGGTCTTTGTAGGAGACATACCCTAATGGACCGCTAGTGAGCCATACCCTTATATAGTCTTCTTCCCTTGAATGCCCTTGGAATTTGTAATTTTTGCTCCTAAACAATAGAATATAACAAAGATGATGGGCTATCACTCTTGTGATAACATTTTATCATATAAGACTTTGCCTTTGTATGGTAGAGCCAGAGAAATTCTCCTTTTGGCTGTGTTGGGAAGGGAAAAAATTTTCTTTACCTTTTAAGGTTCCTTTGGCTGGTTTAAGAATTAAGTTGACATGAGAGAGATTAATAGGAGAAAATCAAATTTATTTATGTACGTACAGGGAATCCACATAAACATGAGAGATTTCAAGGACAGGCAGGCAAAATGAAGTATATATGTCATTCTGGACCAAGGAGAAGAGGATAGGGATGTGGGGGACTTCAAGGGAAGGAAAGTAGTTCATGGGAAAATGAAAATGAGTGAATGCTTGGTAAACAAATATTTGCTGGGCCATATAGAAATAATAGTACACAGAGTGTAATTTTGACAAACAGACTGCTAAATTCCTCTTGGCACCCATGCCTTATTTATATTATACTGCCTATGGTGATAGCTCCCATCCTGGAACAGGCCCTCTATCTAAATTCTTCTAGGCAGTTAGGGGAAAGACAGAAAAACTTCTTGTCTTCTCTTTTTTAAAAAATAGCCTGGTTGCCTGGTTGCCTCATTTGGTAGAGCATGTAACTCTTGATCTTGGGGTCACGAGTTCAAGGCTCACATAGGGTGTAGAACTTACATTAGAAAAAAAAAAAAGTCAGCCTAAAATAATCTACATACCTAAGAGAAACATTTTGCTGTGATAAATTTTGCTTCCCTAAAGCTATGAAGAAGCAAACAGCCATATTGTGAATTGCCTGTGGAAAGGGCCACATGTTAAGAAGGCTTCTAGGATCTGAGACCCTCAGTCTTATAATTGTAAGGAAGCAAATTCTTCCAATAGCTTTAAATGAGCTTGGAAACAGATTCTTTTCTAGTTGAGGCTCCAGATGAGGACACAGCTTTAAACCATGTCAGTACTCATGACTCATGGAAGCTGTATGATAATAAATATGTTGTTTTAAGCTGTTAAGTTTGTGGTAATCTTTTACTCAGAAAAGGGAATATAGTTGAATCTGTTCTAATCCTAGAATGCTATAAGTAAAATAATTTTATCTTACACTTTAATTTATGTATGTTTATTTATAAATTAAAAACACTCCTATAAAACCATGATTAATTATCACTGAAGCTTAGTTTCTTTTTCATTAGACAAAAATTAAAAAAAACAGCAGTTCATATATTTTATTCTTGTCTACCCAGCATATTACCTATACCAAACTTAGGAATTCTGCATACATGTTAGAAATCTGTTGCTTTAATCTGGAGTTTCCAAGGTTGTAGATCAGTAGTAGTACAAAACAAATTTAGTTTTACCTTAAAAAATTCCTTGTGTATTAAAACCCACATATTGTTAATATTCCTGTAAAGTTCCACATGTCCATCAGTTGCTGAACTTGACTAGACCCCACTAAACCCTCAGAGTGGATGAAAGAAGTGGGATACTGAGGAAGAGGATGGATCTAGAAACATTGCCCTGGTTTTGGGCATATAATTTTGTTTGAACTTTTAAGTCAGGCCAAGGGAATTTGAAGTTTGCCTATTCATATACTTGGTAGATTCTATCTGTATTGTATGTATATGTGGGATATGTGGAATATTTATATGTGGGACATTCTATCTATATTGTGTTTTGATGTGTTCTGTATCTTTTATTCCTTCTCACTCTTTTTTTATGCTGAATTTTAGAAGGGAAATCCAATTGGCCAGAGTCAGGAGTGGTGGGACACTGTATGTATGTCGTAGATAACAGCTGGCAGAGGCCCAGTTTCACTCAAATTTGGGGGACAGTCACATCATTTATCCTGTACTATGACAAATACCAGGTAGATTTCAGGTTAAATATTTAGGCAATCAGTGACCGTTGAGAGATTTCATCTTTTTTTTATTTTTTTAATGAGGGTGTTGAAGTTGAAAATCTTAGTGATAAAAAGATGTTTGTCATTTATTTAGTAATTACTATGTATCAAATGCAATGAGGGAAAATTGATGTAAATTATGGCTTTTAATCATTACAGTAGCTTTCTCAGGATCAGTAGAACAGAGTGGTTAAGAGCACTGATCTGGAATCAAAGTGCTGGGTTCGTATGCCTACTCTACCGCTTGATGTGACCTTACTTTAGGCTCCTAAGTCATTCATTTGTTCATTCATTTAACGAATATATTTTGCCACATTCTATGAGCCACTCATTCTTCTAGGAACTGGGGATTGAGTAGTGAAGAAAGTTGGCTAAATGCCTCATGGAGCTTAGGTTCTAATGGTTGGACCCACAGGTAGATATATAGTAAACAAACAAATACATAAAATGTTAGGTGGTGGCAGGTGAGCTTAAGAGAAGTAAATCACAATAATTTGGATGAAGAAAAGCAGAAGGAAGGCTGCTATTTCTACAAAATGGTCAGGAAAAGCCTTTCGGAGAAGGAAGGTATCCTTTGAGCAGAGATTGAAAAGAATTATGGACAAGAGCATATATATATCTGGGAGAAGAAATTTTAGAGAGAGTGAGGAAAAAGTACCAAGGCCCTATGTGGGAAGCTTCTTTGGTGTGCTACAGAGAGAGAAAGGAAGGAGTGTGTCCAGAAAAAAATGAGCCAGGCAGGGATTGGTAAGGGAACCCTAGAGGTAAGTCCAGCTAAATAAGGGTGGGACTAGAGAGACAAGTTCAAATAATTCAGGTAAGAGATGATGGTAGTTTTGAATGTTGTAATAAGAAGTATTGTGATAAGAGGTGGACAGGTGGTAGCTACTCTTGTGAGCATAGCATAAGGTATAGAGAAGTTGAATCACTGTTTTATATACCTGAAATTCATATAAAATTGTTATATGCTATACATACCTATACTCAAAAAAAAAAAGTAGTAGGATTCTGGGTACATTTTAAAGGTGCAGCTTTTGAGGTGCTTGGGTGGCTCCAACTCTTGATTTCGGCTCACGTCATGATCTCAGGGTTGTGGGATCGACCTCTACATCGGGCACCCCATTCAGTAAGGAGTCTGCTTGAGTTTCTCTCCCTGTCCTTGCCCCTCCCCCATCTCTTTTTAAGTGAATAAATGAAATCTTAAAAAGAAAAAGGTGCAGCTATTTGGATTTTGTTGATGGATTGAAGTGGCATATAAGAAAAAAGAGTGAAGAATGACTCTAAAGTTTTATGGTTTTGGCAAATGAAAGAATGGAGTTGCCATTTACTGGGTTGGAGGAAACTGGAGGTAGAGCAGATGTGAAGAGCTTGTGTATCATTGTGTTTTGACCATGACAAAATTTGACATGCTGTCAAATATTCAAAGGGAAATACTGAGTGAGTTGTTGAATACACCCAGAGTTCAGAGTAGTGGTTGGGTTGTCAGTGTTTAATAATAGTGAAAACCATAGTACTAGGATGATGGTCATCAGGGGCATACTAGGTCCTCCCCATTTTTCTCCTCAGTCTTACTTACATGGTAGGATTTTGACTGTTTCAGAGTCCATACTGATGTTTGCAATTTTAATAAAAGTTCAGGAGATTTGTTAGTAGGAAAATAAATATTTGGTCAATCACTCTACATCTCAATCAAAAGGGTTGATTTAAATGAAAAATACTTAGCTTACAGACCAAGAGAAATACATATTATCAACAAAATAGACACATTTATGTGTACTTTTGGCATAAATTTCTACTCCTTAGTCCTATTCTAGTTTATGATGAATCATTTCCTTTTCTGTATTTTTCAGTATTCCCTTTGCTTATTTTTTCTGATATTCCTTACTTTTACATGTGCATCTTTATTTGTATAATAATTCATTTTACATTTTCTCTTCAACTTTCTTTAGGGTTCTATCCAATTCCCACTTAGGCTCTCAAATGTTTTCATGCCCTTAATACTTCCTCTTCTGTCTTCTTTTCTGTTCAATTTCAACCTTCAGCAAGTGGTGACATTTAGCTTGGAGAAGGGCAGGACAAAGTTGTGACTTAAAGCTCTCAATTCACTCCACAAGCATTTGTGGAAGAAGGCTCTTAGTATAATATGCTTTTAATACAGAGATCATTAATTTACTGTCTTTTTGAGGACTCAAGTCTGCTTAGGAAAACATAATGTTCCTAGATGGGGAAAAAAAAAAAAACCAAAACAGAGGAAAACTACATGGCAATTTGGAAATAATGGCAAAATTTTAAAGCTATACACACAAATACTGAGGTGCTACTGAGTTCTGTGGTGGGATATTTGTTTAACAAAGGTTTACATAATCTTAATATATTTTCTATTACCTCCAATTATGAGAAGGCATGAAGGTGTAATGTGAAAAACATTAAACAGCAGGTGAGGCAGGGGTGCTGACCAAGCAGGCTCATTTATGGTGGGTGTAACTTATGAAATGCAAATTAATGCCATCATGTGATACCACTCCCTACCTGTTAAAATGTCTCTTTTTAAAAAACTCTGTTGAGAATGTGAAACAACTGAAATTCTCATATATTGTTGGTGCAAATACAAAACTGTGCAGCCACTGTAGAAAGCAGTTTGACAGTTTCTCATAAAATGAAATCTACATTTACCATACAGTCTGACAGTTCCAGTCCTAGCTATTTACCTAAGAGATGAAAACTTGTATTTATACAAATTCTTTTTTTAATTTAAGTTCAATTAACCAACGTATAGTACATCATTAGTTTTTGACATAGTGTTCAGTGATTCATTAGTTGCATATAACACCCAGTGCTTATCACATCACGTGCTCTTTTTTTTTTTTAAGATTTTATTTATGTATTTGACACACAGAGAGAGATTACAAGTAGGCAGAGAGGCAGGCAGAGAGACAGGGAGAGGAGGAAGCAGGCTCTTCGCTCAGCAGGGAGCGGGCCTCGATCCCAGGACGCTGAGATCATGACCTGAGCGGAAAGCAGAGGCTTTAACCCACTGAGCCACCCAGGCGCCCACATCACGTGCTCTTCTTAATGTCCATCACCCAGTTACCCCATCTTCCCCCTCTCCCACCTCCTTTTCTGTAGCCCTCAGTTTGTTTCCTGGAGTCAAGAGTCTCTCATGGTTGGTCTTCCTCTCTGATTTCTTCCCATTCAATTTTTCCTCCCTCCCCCTATGATCCTCTACGCTCTTCTTTATTTTCCACATATGAATGAAACCACGTGGTAATTGTCTGTCTCTGATTGACTGATTTCAATTAGCATAAAACCCTCCAGTTCCATCCATGTTGATGTAAATGGTAGGTATACATTCTTTCTAATGACTAATATTCCATTGTATATATGAATCACATCTTTATTATTGATTCGTCTGTTGAAGGACATCTCAGCTCCTTCCACAGTTTGGCTATTTTGGACATTGCTGCTGTGAACATTGGGGTGCATGTGTTCCTTCTTTTCACTACATCTGTATCTTTGGGGTAAATACCCAGTAGTGTAATTGCTGGGTTATAGGGTAGCTCTATTTTTAACTTCTTGAGTAGCCTCCATACTGTTTTCCAGAGTGACTGTCACACAAATTCTTGTAAGTGAAAGTGTATAGTGGCTTTATTTATAAGTGTCCCAAATTGTAAAAATCAAAATAAATGTTCTTTAATTGGATGAACTCTGATGCATCTATGCGATGAAATGTAAAATAAAAAAGAACTACTGGTACAAACAACTGCATGGATGAATCTCAGTGCATTATGCTTAGTGAGAGAAGCCAGATTCGAAAAGCTACTTTATAGTATGTGGTGATTCTGCTCTGACATTCTACGAAGGCAAAATTATAGGCACAAAAAACATATCAGTATTGCCAGGAGCTGTGGGTATGTTGAAGGATAAATAGGCATGGGAAATTTGGGAGGGTGATGAAACTATTTTTATTTTGGTTTTAGTTACACGACTATATGTGTTTGTCAACATTCATAGCATTATACACTAAAAAAGGTAAATTTTATTGTATAATAAATTATACCTCAAAAACCTATTTTAAAAAATATATAAAAAAAAGAAAAGCTATTTTCCAAATATGGTAATCAGGTGTTTTGGAGTTAATTTTAGTTTGAATGTCTGTTGGGAGAATCATGCCTCATATATCCTGGAATTAATTCTATTTCATTTTTATCACAAAAAAGTTATTTTGTTTGACTTAGTGTGTCGTTTTAGGAGGAATTCATCTACAGTAATGGGGGAAGTCAAGGACACCTACCTGTGTGTGCTGATATTCCTGAAGATAATAGGATATAAGATTAAGCAGTGCTAAAATATACTATGTACTGAGTAGCTCCTTCATGTAAAGAGTTTTATATATAATCTGAATTATTTTGAAAAGGTCCAATAAGATGGGTATCATTATTATCATGTCATGTCTAGTTTACTGATGTGAACACAGTTTTAGAGAATTTAAATATTTTCCTACAACATGGATGAGCCAGGATTCAAACAAATGTTTTTGACTCCATAGTTCATGTTCTTTCTCTGACACTCTCTGGTCTCCTAGGTAATTCCCAGAAAGGTCTACAGAAAGAGAAAATAGTCTAAGTTTGAATAATTTTATACTTTTTCTTGAGTTATTAAATACTGAATTTTCCTTCTCAAAAACTGAGGCTACTCCATAAAATATTGAGCACTTATCCAGCCATTCAGGGCATGTATAGTTTGATTCCAAGTTAATCCCCCCACTTTCCCTTTGTACCTATGCTCAAAATGATACCTTTTTTGTTTTTTTTTGTTTTTTTTTGTTTTTTTTTGGTGGGATCTTTGCCAGTCTTCCTGGATCTCTTTCAAGATGTATTTGGAAAGTGGAAAAAAAAATCTGAATTATTATAAAACCCAGGATAATTATATAATTACTTAGATATACTTGTCTAGATATACTTCTCACATGATCTTTAAAGGACATGAGTCCTTTAAAGACCGTATCCCCTCTAACTAACCATAAACTCTTGAAAGACAAGAGCTGTCTTTATAATTTCTGATAGACATCATAAGATCAGCTCCAAAACTCTCCACCTAGAGATGTTCAATAAACATTTTTTGAAAGAATAAAGGAATGAGTGAATGAATAAAAAGGACAACAGAGAATAGAGGTAAAAAGCTTTGGAGTTGAATGTATCCAAGACCCCGCTATTCCATTTACTGTTTGTTTCTCTTTGAGTTATTTAACCTTGCTAAGACTCACTTTTCTTTACTATAAAATGAAAATAATAATCATACCTATCAGTTTTTAGTTGTGAGGATTAAGCGAGAAAAAGGAATGTGCTTAGAACAGTGGGAAACATAGTAAGTGGTCAGGGTACAATGTTTATTAATAATATTAGTATAATTCTGTTCTCTCTTATGTCATTAATTACAGGAATTATAAATTAATAACAATAGGTACCTTCCTGAACTTTATTTATTCTCTTAATTCTCCTATGTCCTGACATGCATGCATAACTTAGGGTATGTGACTCTATGAGTAGAATGATTCAGTTCAGTTTTAAAGTCGTTTGCCTTGAATTAAAGGGAGCGTGGTTCTAAGGGAAAGAATAAGTTGGGTTGATGGTTATGGGTTTTCCATATATCTCCATCTCTGCTATCATCAGTTTTATGTAGTGAGAAATTTTAAAAAGGATTATTTTGAAGTAGAAATAGTATTAAATGATGTAAAATAAGTAACAAGAAAATTATTGTCCGTTATTTCTAAAAGTTTTGATTGGTAACTCCAAGTACGGGTCAAGCATGAGCTGAAGCAACTTCTGGGTTTATGCCTATTAAATTAGTGTCAGAGGAATGGGCATATTAAGGAAGCAGTTTTCAAGAGAGCCTGAAGAGGCTCTGAAAGACAGAACTTGTTCTGGTGGAAGGGAAAGCTAGCCAGCAAGCTTTTGCAAGAAACAAGGCCTTTGTGTCCAAAAGGAGAGGCTGTCTTTGAGTAAGCATTGTGAATATTCCTTGGATTTGCCTTTCAGTGTAATCAATAAGTTTTAGTCCTCCTTAGGAAACAGGGATGGAGGCAGAGTAGCTGTAATTAACAACAGAAAGAACTGTTTCATGTAAAGTGAAAACACCACCAAGATTCACTGCATTGGCTTGAGACAATTCAGTTTCATTTTGTGTTCTCAGAACTTTTATCAGATCAATAGCAGTTGGGCTGCTAGATTAAAGTGGCAGGCTGTGGCTGTTGGGAACTGAGAATTAGAAGAGCAAAGTGCTGAATATGTCACATGCTGAATGTGAGGGTGTGCTCTGGAATAGATTCTGTTGGAGAGATTCTCTTGAGACTCCATCCTTAAGGAAGGTGACACTTTCTCAAGGGACTAGATAGGAAGCATAAAGAAAACACAGGTCCACACGTTACATTGGGAGCTTTGTTTAAGAGAATGGCATAATGTTATCAGTGAGCTGTTGTTATATAAAAAGTGGCACTACCTGTTAGTGTTTGGGTGGACATACCTTCTGATGTGCACAAGTTTTGATCTTTCTTTTAACCAGCAAATGTTTTCCCCATTGTCAGAGTGATTTCTGTTTCCATGGAACAAAGAGTTGCTTAGCCCATACAAATTGTGACTCCAGCCATTTTGCACTTGACCAGCTCTGCTAACTAACTGGTCACAGCCAATGCAGCAACCCAGTCAGTAAAATAAAGGCCATGCTTGAAAGTTGTGGTAAGAAATTACAGTGATCCTGTGTAGTTGGGTGTCCATTCAGTCTGTACAGAAAAGGCAAGGAGACAAAATATTGTTGAAAAAAGCCTAAAGCAAGTAATTAGTAGCAGGGGAAGGCAATGGCACATTTAGATTATTACACTTCACTTTGTATTGGTATCAGCTTCTGAATATTTCAGCAGCATTCATTTACATACCCACTGAGGATTGCTGAGCAGAAATTACCCTTTGTTCTCAGGCATAGAATTCCATGGGGTTACAAGTTATATCTAGACTTTGGCCCCTTCAAATAGAAAGAGCTTTGTGATGATATGTTGAATGATATGTAATCTTCACTTTTGTTAAGTAAAACCACAGGATTTTCCTACAGAATCATTTGTAAGTGTCCACATCATGAGAATCAAAAAATTGTCTATTGTGAAGATGCTATTTGATGAGACTATTTTAAAAGTAGTTGTGAAATATAATTTGTGGCCTCTGTATTTAAATATTTGTCACACTTATCTTTTCCCATCCTTTTCTAGTGCTACCACTCCAGCTCAGAGAAGGTAAATGTCCTTCCCAAGGTCACACAGTTAGTGATTGAGGAATAGCAAACCAGGTCTGCCTGAGCCCACTGCATCTCTCTACTCAGGCCTGGTCAGACAGTGGCTTGTGAGGGACTACAATGAAGTCCAGGTTTCTGAGTTAAGTTGTTCTTAGGTGACTAAATGGGCATTAAATGCAAAGTAGGTGATCTACTGTTAATAACCATCTAGACTTGGTTATTTGGATAGGAAAAAGAAAAAACTAGAAAGCAAGTTTTAAACTTCATACACTGATACGAAATAAAACTGAGTTGATAAAGAATGGAAAGACTGAATAGAGAGGGAAAATATTCCCCCAGAGAACTTTCTAAATCACTAAAGTGTCTTTTTCAAGCCATATTCTTACCTCTTTCGACCCTTGCTCCACAGTCTCCTCAAAGACCCTCTGCCAGGCAATTTCAGATGTATTATAAACATACTCTTGTGAACAAGAGCAATAATTCTCCTCGATGTGGGGCCCTGCTGCTGATGACAATCAGCCCCAGGTAGCCTTTCACTTACCAATCGCTGTTGGCTCCAAAATAAGTTTTGAAAAAAGTGAATTGGAGCTTAGGATCCAAATGATAAGTAAAATGAAGGAATGCTTGTGTTTTCACAGCTTGTATTTTTGAGGTGGTCAAAAGTCACTGAGCTGACCCACCCCCGAGAGCCCTCATCATTGCATTCATCTATTAACAGCCATTCCTGTTTGAGTTCAAGCTGCTGACCTTTTCTCTAGAGTCATGTTTGAAGATTAGCCTTGTAGTGAGGCTAATAGCAATTCCTCCAAAATAAACCACAACCTATATTTCCTTGTTATTCTGTTTAAGGTTTTGGCTAGTTTATTAAAGTTTTGACATCTAGAAGAGGGCATAACTTAAACTTCACATTGGAAGCACCTATTACATGAATACAATAGGGGCATTATGATTTTTTAGAGATGTGAATTGGAAAGAAGATTTTCCCCCTAGCTGAAGCGTGTTTTGGTCGTTGGTGTACTTAGCTGGTTACTAGTAATCAAAGATAATAAAGACTTTAGTCTGACACCAGAATTAAATTAACAAAATTTAAAGCCATGTAGTATCAGGCCAGGGTAGCTAGAATTTACTTAAGAAGTTTTGGTGAATCTCTGCTCTGTGCACTGCATCATCATTGCAAGCAATGGTCTAGATCCTAAATTGTGCTAGACTCTTCCTACCTTTCAAATTTTTTCATTCTTCTTGGTAGAAAATATGAGGGCCTAGAGAACTACAGTATAAAACAGTGGGAACAACAAATGAATTAGATGTGTAACAAAGAGCTCAGAGAAGAAAAGACATTTTGGCTTGGGTTGTAAGGTAAGTTTCATGGGGGGGGGTGGCATAAGATAGAACTTAGCTTTTGATGAGTGGAAATTTTCATTTTAAAAGAATTAGTAAACATTTCTATTTTGTGTGCTCATATGTTCAGAAGTACATACTGTATACTGTGCATGACCACAAAGTTTGATATTGAAGTTTAGGAAACACTGCTTTGAAAACATAGAGAATTATAGAAGAACACCTAAATATGATCAGTGAGTCAGTGAAGCGTCAAAGTAAAATGTTGTTTGTGCTGTCTTGAAAGATTGGTAGGCCTTTAGCAAGTGGGCAAGAATGCAAAACAATTTTAAGCTACGTTGACATCAGTAAAATAGACTAAGTTCATGAACTAAACATATGCCCAGGAGAGACTTAGATAATCCATTCACCGTAGGGAAAAATGTTAAGGTCCTCTCTTACTTTTATAGGCGTTCTTTGAAGGAGATTTCGTAAGTGCCGACCCACCCATTCCTATATTTCTCCAGAATACAAGCATATGTGTATTCTTTGTTGGAACATTCACACTTTGGTTGCATATCTAAAATTGAATTATCCATTTCCCTTTTTGATTGATTACTTGTGCTAGTAAGTAGTAAAGGTGGTGAATAAAGGATCACCACCAAAGAAGCTTTTATTTTGGTTTGTAATACAACCTGGGCTTTTCTGTAGCAGACTGAATGGGGTTGAAATCACATCCTTCTAGAGGCCACTGTTCACATGAGTCTGTATATCCAGACCTTCTAGGGTGGCTACATAGAAGAGAAAAGTCAGTTTGTATTAAAGTTTAACTGGATATAATACATGAAGTAAGCCCACAAATGCATTTAGACTTTTAAGCACATTTTTAAAGATCAAAACAAACCATAACTATCTGGATTTGAATGTGAGAAACGTTTGGAATATGTGTTTTTGTACTGACCAACAACCCCCAAAGTCTGTGTGCTTATATGAATATTATGTTCATATAAAGGAACACAAGGATACTTATTCTTGTTATTATATATTCAGGTGACACGAACAGCTTTTTGCTGTTGACTGTCAGAGTGTTTTATTGAAAGCTAGTACTCTACTAAAGAAAGCAAGGTCAGTGCTGGGGTAAATTTCTGGCATATTATTTAAACTTCTGAGAGGACGAATGCCATTTAGAAATAATGTGGTTTTTATTAAATAAATCTGTCTAATAATATTAAGGTGCCATTTCAATGTTAAGAACAGACAAAGCCAATCTTAGGTACTAAGAATTGGGGGCAGAAGGTTGGGGTCATGATGGGAAAGGAGTTGGGCACTGGTTAAGGCTAGCACTGAGCACAGGAAAACATGAAAAATAAAATCCCCTCTATTTCCGTATTGGAGGATTTTTAAATTGTTTTTTAAATTCCTCTTTGCTTTACTGAGTTTTCAACAAAGTGAGGTATGTAATTTGAATATATTTCTAGTATGGAATGGAAACAGATTTTCTTTAGATAGATATGAAATAAGACTTTGTTTTTAATAAGTTAGTGAAGATTGATAAAAGTTATAAAGGTAAAAATGGGATAATTGTTATTATAATTTAGTATCAGGAAATTCTAATGTAGATTTTGAAGTGTTTGGGTAACTTTATATCTGTATTTTTTTTCTATCTATATTTTCTTAAATTATAAGCTAGTGAACAACTTGTTATCTTTTTAATTGATCTAAAATTCACAACCATGGAGAAACCCATGAAAGCCTAGAATTTTTATGTATTTACCTTATTTGATAAAATTCTTTATCTCAAGAGAAAACATTTGAAATCTTATTAATATTATCCCCACAGCACCTTTTTCTTTTCAGTAGCTCTAAATTAATAATAGTTGCATGATTTAGCTTTAAACACACAATTAATAATAGCTCTCTTCTACCCAAAAATGTTTTAGGTATATTTAATTGAAACCAAAATTCTAATGTTGAGAGCCTTGCAAACTGAAATTATACATGAGATTGATATTTATATCCCAACATACATTGAAGTCCTTACAAGAGAACTGTGATTTACCCATTTGATATTTGTTATCAATATGGTTTGGTAACCAGAGGGAATATATTTACTTTTTTGAGGCTAGTTATATACCAAAGACCAGGGACACCTGGTAAGACAAAAGTCTTGCAATAAATAAAGGAAAATAAAAATAGTGAAAATCTTTATTCCTGGCAAGAAGGTATATCTGATTCAAACTGAGTTATGGAATGATGAAGTAACACATGTGGGGAGTTTAGACATTGAAAAGCAGTATGTTGTTCTTAGACATTTTCTGTTAGCAGATTGGCCTTGGAGGGAGGAAAGGAGGAAAAAAGAAAGAAAGGAAGAAAAGAAATGCATAGATTGATGTAGAATTTCTTTGGAGGTTTATAACTTCTTTTTCTTTTTTTTTTTTTTAAAGATTTTATTTATTTATTTCACAGAGGGAGAGAGATCACAAGGAGGCAGAGAGGCAGGCAGAGAGAGAGAGAGGGGGAAGCAGGCTCCCTGCTGAGCAGGGAGCCCGATGCGGGCCTCGATCCCAGGACCCTGAGATCATGACCTGAGCTGAAAGCAGAGGCTTTAACCCACTGAGCCACCCAGGTGCCCTTTTTTTTTTTTTTAAAGATTTTATTTATTTATTTATTTGACTGACAGAGAGAGAGATCACAAGTAGGCAGAGAGGCAGGCAGAGAGAGAGAGAGGAGGAAGCTGGCTCCCTGCTGAGCAGGGAGCCCGATGTGGGGCTCAACCCCAGGACCCTGAGATCATGACTTGAGCTGAAGGCAGAGGCATTAACCCACTGAGCCCCAGAGGTTTATAATTTCTAAAAGTCTTGGAAAACATGTTGGGGTGTTCTGGGGAAGGCAGTAATGTGATTTGACCTTGGACAGATGGGTGAATCATTGGTAATTCTCCATGTAACTATAACTGTGACTTGATCTCTATAGCTCCATGTTATCCCCACTTAATTTCTATAGGTTTCTCACCATTCCTCATAGTACCTCACTTCTAAGCTAAAAAAGAGAAATACTATTTTTACTCTCTTCTTTTAAATCCTGACATAATTTTTTTTTTCTTTTGTGGTACTCTTCCTCTCTCCAAACATACACCCTGAAATGATCTTGACATGGCTGGTGCACCACTTTACAGGTAACTCACATCTCTGGGTCTTTGCAGCATGCTAGACATGATACAGTAATAGCAGTTGCCATTAGAATGTTTAGAATATTTTTAAATTATGTTACTTATTAATTTTTATTTGCTCTTTTAAGAGAGAGTGAAAGAAATACAAACATTTTAGCTCTATTAATTTAATCTTTTCTTAACCTGCTTTCTTTAATTTTAATATCTTGTTTTAAAAAAATAACAATACTTGTGGCTCTTATTTATGTTTCCTTTCTTCAAAAGTGGAACTATAATTCCTAGGTAGTTTGGATTTTCTTTTCTAAATGATTTCTATCCCTTCTTCACTCTTCTCTACTCCACAGTCAGCCAGCAAAAACTCTTCTGTTTCATTAGTAGGGTCTCACATCTCTGTCTGTGTTTTTCCACTGTCACCGCCTGAGGAGAGCCCCTCACTAATTCCCCTAGGCATTTTACAAATGTTTCCTACTGCGTCTTTACAAGTAACACCCATCTGCCAAAACAAAAACAAAAGAAAACAAAAAAAATGGTGAGTGAATTATTTCAGAATTTCCTATTGAATTGTCTCTTGCATCACTGTATATCCTCTATTCCAGTAATTTCTAAACATTAAAAAAATTTAATAGTAAGGATTTTCTCATTGTGATTTGGTATATCTATGCGTATAGATTTTTATGCATATATCTATATTATTATCTGTATTAATCTGTTATCTCTGAAAAATCATTCATGAAATAAAATTTATCCTTACTGCCTGGGATGAACTCTAAGTTTTGTTTTCTGGTTTATTCTTCTCTATTCTCTTCTAAGATATAATTAATCTTCACTATTAGTGGATTCTTTACTTGCAGATTTGCTTAAACCCTAAAATTTGTTTGTAAGCCCAAAATTAATACTCATAGTGCTTTCATAGTCCTTTGTGGACATGTGTATGCACAGCCGGGTGAAAAATTTGAGTCACCAGATAGGCACATATCAACTGAGGTTAAAGTGAAATGTACTGCTGTCTTGTTTTAAGTCTCATACTGTAATAGTTATTCACACTTTTGTGCTATTTGTCACTGGTTTTGCTGTTTTGTTATTTATTTATTTCATTTGTATATAGTTGACACACCATTACATTAGTTTCAGGTGTATAACATAGTGATTGAACTTCTCTATACATTATGCTATGCTTACCATAAGTGTAACTACCATCTGTCACTGTACAACACTACTGCGGTATCATTGAGTATTCCCTGTTCTATGTCTTTTATTTTGCTGTTTTAAATGGCCCCCAGCATAGTTGTGAAGCACTGTCTAGTGTTCCTAAGCACAAGAAGACTCTGAAGTGCCTTACCATGAAGTGAGAAAGTATGTGTTAGATTCATGTAGTTCAGGCATGAGTTACATAGTTCTGATGGCCATGAGTTCAATGTTAATGAATTAGCAGTATGTTTTAAATAAGGTGTGTTTAAAAGAGAAGCACACATAAAACAAGGTTATGTATTGAGAGGTTTATGAAAATGTGGTCAGAGACTCATAGGTACCTAATCCTGTGTGTCCCCTAGGAGCAGTGATTCAGTATTTGCTAATTCCTTGTTTGCAGGGACTCTGTGGAACATAACTACTGTGAATAACAAAAAATTGATTGTATTGTATTTCAAGGTAAAAAATTCTGGCCAGGACCCAGGGAACCTATTTCATGAGCTGACCTACAATTTGTAAAACATTATCTCACATGAATCATTTCTCTCAAAGTGTACTACTAGGGACGGCTTTGTTTTTCAGGAGCAAATTGTTACTCTGTTTTCTTCTCTGGAAATTTTAACTTGCTGCTTTGTACTTTTTACCTTGCCTGCTAGGAAACTTAATGAGAATTTTATGCCCTGTTATAGTAATAGTATTCTTGATGTTGGAATGCATGCTTTTCTGTTTTAGCCCTGGTTTCTTTCTTTATTTCTACTACATTATTTTTGTTTGATTTATCCTTTTTGTATAGAGTCTTGAAACCTCTTGGGGAAAAGATAGAAATGAATAAAAGAATTAATGAATAAGTAAATAATTGAAACAAGTAATCCTGGAACAAAGATCTAGAGATAAGAGGTTATCTTTTTAGTAGAGGCTTTAAAATATAACATTATCGTCAAATGCTTTGATAATATGTATTCTCCTTATTAAGTTGATTTTTTAAATGTGTTGTGTGTTAACTTAGAAATGTTCTTTGTGAAGATGAAATAGAGGGTTTTCTGAAATGTCAGGATAATTAAGTAAAGCTTAACAACTTATGATAACAGTGTAAGAAAATTACAAATGTATGTTAACATGCTCCTTTCTAGGATCATCTGTCTTTTCATTATTGTGTGAATAGTCACCAATATAGATGCTATAAAAATTTCTTGCTATTCCTTAGTAATAGCAAAGCCAATGTAGTATGGATAATTAAATCATCAATAGTGAGCATCTGTTCATAACCAATAATTTTAATTTTTTTGCCTAACTTACTCACTAGAGTTGTTCTTCCTTCCTACATCTCTGTGTCTATTATTGAAGATAATCCTAAATAATCAAGAATTGCTGTACCAAATTTCAAACTAAGTGAAAGTTTGTGTGCTCTTGTCACTTAACCAAATTTAATGTGTTTTATGGATTGTTTCAGTGAAGAAAAAAGGATAATAGATTCATGAATCCTAAAATCCTAAGATTACATTTTGTCACAATTTGTGAAAAAAGTTGTAACAATTTGTGGAAAAAAGTGATACAGGACATGTGTGTGAGTATATTCTCCTAACATGCATTTAATATCACAATTGAGGAAACCTCTACTGTTAAAAATAATTGGTATGTCTTCTGATACTGTAACTTTAGTTTGTTGTGTTATAGCTTTATGTCTTTCAATAAAACTTTATAGTTTTTATTATAAAAAAATAATAATTGGCAGTGTTCAAAATCTGGTAAAGGATATATCTCCCAAGAGATCCACAATTTAAAAGGGCCTCTCAAAATAATCTTTTTAATAGTTCATCTCTAGTTTTTTTTTAACAATGGAATTAGATTTTTAAAAATTTTAATTTACTAAAGAATTGAGAATGTTAAACTCAAGGTCTGTTTTTAAGTCATATACCAATACTTCCCAAAATATAATCTTCAACATTTTCAGAAAGCTTGGGAAACATCAGTTTGATGAGGACCTTGTGTTTTTTGTATCAGTCTTTAGTGAATTGTCCAAATACAAAATACATAATTATATTTACTAGCAGGAGGATGGTTCATCATTTTGTATCCATTTACCTCCTTCTGTAGTTATATATGTGTATGAAAAACTCACCTACAAATCACAAGCATATACTATAAAATGCCTTAAGAATAAAATACAGTGAATTTTGGTTTAAAAAACTGGAATAGGAATTAATAAACATTACTTATTATCAGTGAATATCAATATCTGTGCTAATAAAAAGTATGTTTTGGGATAATAACTAAGAATGATTTCTGGTTATTAGCAGCAGCTTCTGATCCATGCTTAAAGTAGAAATCTTCTTTAAAGGTGTTTCATATAAATAATATGAATATTTACTCATGTATGTTAATATGACCATGAGAGCATCAAACTGTAATGATGATTATATTCTTGTAGTTGACAGTTCTACAAAGGCCTTGTTTCATTATTTCATATTAGAAAAATCTAATTTTACCATTTTGGGGAAGAGATAAAAAGCTCTTTTTTATTATTAAAGACTTGTTAAAGAATATTAATCAGCAGTCCACATTTGTATCACTAATGTAACAGTAATACATCTGAAATATGTGAGAGGCATACAACGTGGGGATTAAATACAAATGGATTCTAGAGCCAGCAGCTCAGGTTCAAGTCCCAGTTCCACAAGTCACTATCCCTGTGACCTTGTCCAGGAAGCTTAACCTGTTTCTTAGTTTAACTCCTTTGCAAAATAGGGAGCATTATAGGATATCTGTCTTCCGAGGTTATTATGAAGAGTAAATGAGTTAGTATTTAAAAGTAGTCAAAACAGAGCCTGGTGACCTAGGAATCTTTATATATGAGTTTAAGTAAATAAATAACTGAATGAGAGTATTTATAACTCTTCAGATAAGAGATGCTTGTTGCAATGTTAAAAAACTGTGAATGAAACTCAGAGATGATGTAGAAACAGTTGTTTTGATATTTTAAACAGCATTACCACTCCCCACCTTTTTTTTTTTAATTTATAAGTGGAATCATATGGGGAAGCACAAAATAGAAAACAAATAGAAATTATTGAAATGGGGCAGAGGCCTGGGTCTTTGTCTATGCTGCCTATGGTTATTTTTCTTATAGGCCTCTGAGTTACGCCTATAGACTCCTGAGTTTCTAAGGATGAAAGTATAAAAATCCCTGATTTTTTTTATTATAGCCACCTTTTACAGATAAAGTAACTGAGGCTTGAAGTTGGTAAATAGTTCACTTTCAATTGTTCACTTTTGCTTATTGGTCTTAGGCAAACATTAAAAGCCGAGGATTTTTTTTGTCCATATCACACTCAGTCAGTCCCATGGCTCTCTCAAAGCTCCGGATGGTCTGAGCCCTTACTGGGCAAAATGAAAACATATTTACTCTTTAATTGCTAGGTGATCCCAGTGTCTTACTTCAGAGACATGTCTTCTGACATGTTCCTACAGCTAAATGCCTCTCTCTCCCAGTCTATCATTATGGCCCATATGAAATGAAAAAGTAATTTTTAACTTCCTTATTTGCTTGTCACTTGAGTGAGACTTTCCATGTGCGAACTAATTAAGACCAAGTCAACAGTGTTAAAAATATACTAAATGTTAATTTTACCAGTGATAGAGGATGATGGAAGCATTTAGGAAAGGGATGGACATTCATATTATAGCTTATATCTACACAGCACTTCATGCTATACAAAATGTCTGCACAATCACAATAATAGGGCTCAAATATTCTAGTTAAGGGAACAGAGACTTCCCAAAATTGCAGGAGTTAATACAGGAAGCAGATAAGAGCCTGGGCTCAGATCTAGTTGAGCTCAATTATCAAACCCTTTTTAAAGACTTTAACAATTGACGTCTCTGTGTCTGTTTTTGATTGCTCAGTAATTATATAAAAATCAACTTGTATAAGTGATTGGAGATAAGGTAAAATATTAGTTAAAGCACAGGCCAATATTAAGTCNGGGCTCTCTGCTCAGCAGGGAGCCTGCTTCCTCCTCTCCCTCTCTCTCTGCCTGCCTCTCTGCCTACTTGTAATCTCTCTCTCTGTGTCAAATAAGTAAATAAAAAAAATCTAAAAAATAAAAAAATTAAAGACTTTAACAATTGACGTCTCTGTGTCTGTTTTTGATTGCTCAGTAATTATATAAAAATCAACTTGTATAAGTGATTGGAGATAAGGTAAAATATTAGTTAAAGCACAGGCCAATATTAAGTCTTAGAGAAGAACCTAAATTTTATAGTACTGAGAAAGTGTTTTTGAATGCAAAGAGATGGTTAAGTATTTCTTATTCTTGATATGTACAGGTAAGATTATTTTTTAGTATTTTTATCCTCTTTGGGCCTCATACAACTTAATGTATCACACAGTAGTCTCAGGGCCAAGAAGAATATGGTGGCCACTAATAGCTATTTCACACATTTAATATTAAGTGAGATATTAATGATAGGATGAATTTTTGATTATTAGAATTTCTTAAGTTGGAGAAAAACAAAACAATACTAATAGGACCATTAAATCATTAGTGACACCATATTTGAATAAACCTTAATCTTGGATTGTGAATAAGGTTAAGGATTGTGGCAGTATATCTGTAAGTTACTAGCCTTTATTTGGTCATAAAAATTTGGCTGAATACTGCTTTTTAAATAGAACAAAGTGACATGAGAAAAAAAAATGTGTATTATCAGCTGCTCTTCCCTTAATAAGATTCTCTGGTGTGCAAATCACTATAGTGGAATGATGCAATGGAGCATACGGACAATGAATCAGGTAATAAATTGAGTGTAACACTAATTATATTCACTATGAACTGAAATATATACATTTGATGACTATGATGGCACACCAGTTTTCAAAGCCCAAGGTGAAAAACGCATTTCAACTTCTCTTTATAAAAACTCAACAGCCTGCTACAGACTGTGTCTGGCATCAAATTCTATATATCTACCTGTGTTTTCAGTGTGGAAACCCAATTCCTAAAGGAAAGGTCATTATCATTATTAAGTTTTATAAGAAAATCAGTACGTACTAGTATCTATTTAATAACGGAGACATCATGAATGTCAGACTTAACACAAGTTGCAGAGTGCTAATAACTCCTAAAGTGTATCCTTGTCTCAAGTTGAAGTCAGTATTGGAAATTTTATATTACCTGCTCTGCCTGAAAACATTAAAAAGTATTTCTGTAATAGCTAGGCAAAAAAAAAAAAAAGTGACTTTTCACCACTTTGCCTAATTTTTGGTTCAGTTTCAAAGCTGATAATAGTTAAGTCATATGACATTAGCATTGACCTAAATTAAGCAAAGGGATTTTTTTTTTAAGTTTTTATTTATTTATCTGTCAGAGAGGACAAGTAGGGGGAGCAGCAGGCTCCCCGCTGAGCAAGGAGCCTGATGCAGGACTCAATCCCAAAACCTTTGGATTATGACCTGAGCCCAAAGCAGATGTTTAACTAACTGAGCCACCCAGGTAGCCTGCAAAGGAATTATTTTAACCACAAACATTTTATATTGCCTTCAGGATTAAATAAAGCATTTATGTGTGTCTGTTTGCAAGTTTGTAAGGTATATGTGTTTTAGATACATTATTAGCTGTATCAAATATATATCAGTTCTTTTGGTTCTGGAATTGCATGGATATAAAGTATGCATTTATTCAGAAACTAAACAAAAAACTTTAGTAATTTCTGCATTACAATGACCCTAATTCAAGTCCAGTGATAGACTAAAAGAGGTTGTTTCTTTTTCTATTATATATTTAAATTAAAAATAGGAAGATGTAGTTTCTACTAATGAGTTTTGTAGGACTGTTTTAATATGATGTCCCTTAGGAGATTTCCTCACTCGGTGTGAAGGCTCCTAAGAGGTGCTTGTGCACCTGATTAATTCATAAATGGCGCTGAGGGCTGCACATTTGCCCAATCCTAGTTAAATCATAGTAGGCGGCTATTCCTCTCTAGAATGCACTGCAAATTGTGATGCTCTTATTATACACCTAATTACAGCATTCTACACGTCTGATTCTTTTTCATAAATTCTTATAAATGTGATGTCCATTTTAGAAGTTAGTGATTGAGGTTCATTAAAAGGACTTCAGTCCATCTGATTGAGATAGAACAATGACTTGTCATTCAATAGAAAAATGCTCTGAAATTCTAAGAATGTATATGTAATATATGGAGAAATTAAAATACAGTGATTTACAAAATTAATTTTGTATTATGAATATTAAATAAGCAGCTACTATGTGGATATGAGAGGGAAAAAATGGGAAACATTAGAAAGTATAGGTGTAGTTTTGGGATGAGTAAACAATTAAAAAAATTATATGTTTTGAAGCACAATACTGAACACTTCTGTGCCCCTGTGCCTTGTGTGGAGTAGTAATCTAACCTCTTATAGAGTATGGGAACTAATTGATTTAATATATATAAAGTGCTTGGAACAGTGCCTGACATGTGGTAAGTTCATAAGCTATGTAAGAGAGCTTTTTTCCCTCAAGCTCTACCCAATATAATTCTCACCTAAGTAAGATGTACTGTTTTCCACTATTCTGTTTTAGCTCAAACTCGTTTTTCCCTTGCTGCTTCTCCTCCTATCCTTTGACATTTGCATCTTTTTGATGGTATTCTAGTTGGGAGGCGAAGAGTTTCCCCTTTAAAATTAGAGACAGGGTGGATTAGAGTTTCATCAAACACAAATTTGGACTGGTAATAACATATTTTTTCCTAGATTTATAACTGAAAAAATTGGCCTAATATAGAAAAAACATGTAATTCAAGCTATTTGATTTCAAGTATGTCTTTTATAATTTCTCCCATTATATGAAGCAACAGTGTTTATTAAGATATAGTGCTTACTGCTGTGTCTAAATAAATATTCAGTTATCTTCTGAATCCCATTGTTTCTGGTGATACACAGTTCTACTTAAGTTGGGAACCATTCTACTGAGCTGAATCCATGACTTAACTCAGTCAGCTAAGAAATCAGGTTTATTTATTATTACTGTTTATCTGCTCCTGTGATGTAAATACCAGGTCCAGGAACTCTTTGAAGATTTTCTAAACCTGAGACTACCCCTTCAATATGGTCCTTTCTTTTTATTCAGGACCTCAACTATGTCAAGTGTATTAAATAAAGGAAAGGAATATGCATATTATTAATGTTTTAAATGAAACACAAAGAAAAATGAAGCTCAGAGAAGTTAATAGGCTTATCACAAATTTGACAACTAGCTAATGGTATGGATAGAACACATGGCTGGTGATTCATAGTCATTTTTCTTTCCATTCTGCATTTTATCATAAAGCACAAGAGACAGAAAAAAAGGAGCTATGAAAAGGCAAAAATATAAATGTGAAAACATATTGTGAATGTCAGTCTAATACTTTTCTCTTTTAATTCACCAATCACATAGTCACCCAGAATTTGAAACTCCTTTGTGACCTTGCTGTCTGACACAGCTGAATTTCAAATCAGCTAAAAATAAAATAAAATAAAAATAAAAACACAACCCTTAGACATATTGTGCTGATTTACATGGTCTAAAGGGTATAACAGAAATTTTTTTCCCTAGATAAAGATGTTCTAAGTTTTAATAATACAAAGCCTTTCACTTATAAAATTATCCAATTTATAAAGCAGTTATCAACATTTTAAAATGCTTTGGATGTGTGCCATTTGACCATCTTTTTTTTTTTTTCTTCACATTTTAAACCAAAGCATAGAGAAACTTGATCACTTAGTAAAGCTGTTCTGACCCTAGTCAAAATAAGGTAGAGAATTAAGTGGTTACATGTGTTGGTAGGGTAAAATTTCCATTAAGATTCAATCAGCAGGATGATGCTCTGATCGCTTATTGGACAAAGAATTACATTGTATTTAGAATAAGTAGCATACCTGTGATCCTTGTCCCTTACCTTTGGTGGTTCACTGTGTATATGGTGGCAGTGGTGGTCATATTTGTGGGGAGAAAGATTAAAGATGAATCCCACCACACATTATAAAAGGGAATAGAGAAGTTGCTTCTGTTGGTGTTCTTTCCATACCATTAAGTAGTTGTAATAGAATGATATCTTGCTCTACATTAGCATGTTATCGAACATTAGCCTAAGAAGTTGACTATTATATTTGGCATAAATAGAATTATAAAATGTTTAACTTATCAAGTGAGTCTGAACAAATACAATTATAAAATAAAAATTATTTATTCCTCAAAATGTTTAAGGTAATAGGATATACTAGAAATGAGTCAAACATCACACAGTAAAGTTATCATAATTTTTACAAATATTATTTCTGAATTATATCCCTAATAGTCATAGGCCTTTATAAAGGCCTTAGGATATGATCTCTTTAGATTTTAACTGTGTCTATGAATAAGTAGCACATAGCAGCTTGAGATGAAAACATTAGAGGAGTTTTCTCTTTTTAGTGGGTAATGGGTAGAAGGGGTGATTGAAACTCTAATAAATTGCCAAACCCTGTATTTTTTTTTTAAGTCTATGAAGCCTTGTAGAGGTCATTTTTAAAGCTGGAGCAAAAATATGCTAAAAAATTTCTTTGGGATTTCATAAAACTTCTCTTGGATCTGGGATTTTTTCCCCCCAAATTAAAGCAGATATTTTATTAGTATTTGAATATATGAGTTAGGTACAATATATTAGTGATTAACTTTACCTGTTTCTTTAACTTCTTAAAATTTCTTTTTTGCTTTTAAATTGGCCTTAGGTAGCCATACAAAATCTCTTGGATTCAATATAGTACATGGGAGGTTATGTTAAAGATTCTAGGCCTCTCGTGAGGTGAAGAAGGACCAAGAAGTAGCTGAGCACTGGCCAATGAACCTGAAGGGGTTTCAGATTGAGACTCAAAGAGAATTCATGACTCTGGTTACTGGAGGTCATTGATAAGTGGGATTGGGTACCACAAATGAATGCTTCTAGGGAATTGTACAAGTTACAGGAAGTTGGAGGATGATGATGGACTAGTTAGCTCCTCCCAACCTCCCGAATTTTGATTGCTCATAGAGAGATAGGATGAAACATGGGAAAAGGCAATATAATCTCAAATTGTCAAATTTAAGCTGAAAGTGGCTGGATGTACCTAAAAAGGACAGGATTATATGAAAACGGAGGGTCATAAACTAAGTTAAGTTGTAGAGAAATAAAGAATAATATAATTTTGCACATCTGAGGCTGTGATTATAAAATCATACCTTGTCTCTGATATAAAAAATTTAAAAGAAATTCTTAAAGAATTCTCTCATTCTCAAAGTGTTATGGTTTATATTTTGGACTCAGTGTGGAAGAAGAATATTATCCTGTCTGAACCTATTATTTGTCCTAGCAAATTAAAACAAGTAAATAATTATTTTTTTGTTTATTGTCCAGCTCCAGGTTTTTAATCTAAATAATACTTATTATGAATAAGTCAAGAGACAAAGATTCAGATAGAGTGATGTAATCTGAAATCACACAAATTATTTATAGCAAGGGGCTATGAACCTTGAATTTAGCAGACTGTATGGCAATAATGAGCTGGGAGTAAATGTTATGTTTTCTTTATTATTGTTATTACCCCACACTTCTAACCAGTTTAGGAGGGAAGCATAGCATTCAAGGGAAGCTCTTTTGTCTCACCCATATCCCCCCCTCCATGGTAATGTTATAGAAAAAGTTGGAAGCAGGTTTTGAGAGCATAACTTAAACATGCCAAATGATCTCTTATACTGAAGTTTCTGATTCCCTTGTTGACTGCTGATCTGAAAGCCACAGCATAATCCGTTTGCAGTAGTGGGGAGGGGGGAAGGCGCAGCTTATGGGCACACACATCATATAAGCCCTAAGGTGCCTGAACTTATCCTGTGGTAAAGCCAGCCCTTTGCTTCTATTTACAATCATGGTTAAAACTGTTAATATAAAAGTAAATTTCATGGACAGGAGGATTATAGTAATATCTTCATTCTTTCCTAAAACAACTAAGTTTCTGTGTATTCCTGTTGGTATTTATACAAGTATGTCTGACAATTTAACACCCTAAATTTGACCTAATAGTTCTATTGGATTTTAGACTGAATGCTGCCATAAAGGTCTACTATATTAAAAATATTTGCATATGGCATTTTCCTATTCTGAAAATTTATGAATTTTAATAAAATTGCATAGATTTTATAGCCCATAGTTATAATTATTCATAATCCAGGAATATTATTTAAAGGGGGCTGAAATTACATGAAAACACTTAAGAGCAGAATTATATCTTCTATTTTCCCATTTCTTTTTATATGTTGATTATTAATTTCACTATAATAAATGAAAGAATACTTGATTGTTAAAGATAAAAACTTACACTTAGCTTTGAAAATGTTTGTATATTAGTCTGTGTACAAACCTGTCCTCATGATAACTTAGTTTCTCAAAAACAATCTGACCAACCTGTGAAGTAGTATGTATCTTGATCTCACATTGTAACTATTAAATATTTGTTTTTCTAAGGCAAAACAGCAACAAAAAGAAAACTACATGATTTTAATGAATGGTGGTAGTAACAATGCTCCAGATCAGTAAAGTACATCCAGTTTTATATAACAAAAAATAATAATTTTATACGATAAAAATATAAAATAGAAAATAAAGTTTTAGATATTTATTTTAGAGCACCTAGTGAATTGGATAATTCCAGCAAGCTCTCACTGTCCTTTTCCTTCTGGGGTAAATAATTTACCAACCATTCTTTTAAATTTTATTTGTTTGTTTTCTCAGTTTAGTTGTTGATTGCTTTATGCTGGGTGTACACAAGTCAACAAGAGACATTAGCTGCCCTGAAGAGTTTCACAGTTAGTAAGGAAGATTGTTAGTTCCTTTACACTTGCTCCAAAATGTACCAAAAACATTTTAAGGCAGTCCTGAAAAAAATACATTGTAACAGTAAAACATGAATAAAAAACAGGTGAGAGAGAATAAGGAAGGGGAGAATAAAATAAGAGTAGGGAAGTAAAATGTAATTAGAATTAAGATTCATGCCTTATATTCAGTGAAATTACATTGAATGAAATTTTAAATACTTTAGGTCAAATACATGTCAACTGACAAAAATCACAATGTGTGATTAAGTATAACGATAAAAACTGCAAAGTAGAGCTGTAAAAGATGGATTGCATAACTAGCCATTTTTTTGAGGTTTTAGCTAAATCAGAGATTTTTGGAAGAAATGATACACTTACGAAGAAACAAGAGGAAGAGTAGACACATGGAGAATGGGATGGAATAATACATGCAAAGTTGTGTAGGCATGAAATATCATAGTATAGAACATAGTAGTTTATTTGGAAAGTCAGATGCTACACATAAAGTAGAAGGACAGTTAGGGTCATTGGTGAGCATGAAACCGACCAGGTCTACAGTGTGTAACTTTTTGTGTTAGAAGAGTATGGATAGAGAAGAATCTCAGTGACCCAGGTTTGAGCTGATGGTTCATTCAGTTGAATGATTGTGAAGATAAGGTCTGAATTAATTACTATTATTTTCAACTTTTTATTGGAAAAAGTCATGTAAAGAGAATAGTATAGTATACCTACAGGTATTCAGCCCCTAATTTATTAAAGACATTGTTGTTTCATCTGAATATTCACCAACCACTCCTTGCCCCACCCTGACATTACCACCAGAATATTTTGAAGCAAATTCCAGACATTATGTATTTCATCAGGAAACAGTTCACGTGTATCTCTGACATAGGACTTATCAGAAACATAACTGGAACATACATAAAACATTAACAGTAATTCCTTAAGATTTCCAATAACATAGTCACTATTAAATTTTTCCCAATTTTTCTTCTAAGAACTCTTAAGGATAATATATTAAGGATACTTTTTTTGCCCTGGTTTTGTCTATTTTATACAAAAGTGCATTTTTTGGCTAAACTAATCAAATATTGTTAACATTGATGTATGTTTCAAGTGATAGTCTTATAATGATTCTTAAGACTATTTAAATACTGGGACACAAGATTCAGTTGTCAACAGCTAGGATGAGATGAGCTACTAGAGTCAATATCATCTGTAGTTTTGTAAATGGAAAGAAGGTGGCACAACATAGGACAGTTCAATTTTCAAAGGTGCATTAGTGAAAGTTCATTTCATAAATGATTTCATACTTTATGGAGAGCTAGAAACTGCTTGAATATCTCATATCTATTTAAGAAAATAGTTTGGGCAGCTATAGGAAATGGATGAAATAGTTACTAAAATCAGTAAGTGCAAAGAAAGCAAAGGAAAACATAAACCAGACAAAAATACATTTCCAGGACCAAATTTTAAAGTATCCTGTATTTTGTCATTTGTTAAACCACAAATAGGCATACACAGAGCTGCAGTTCAACATGCTTTTGTTGCTAACATAAATAAAGTTTGGGGCACTGCTCTGCAAACCAACCAGAGTGGACCATGAGTTACAAATGATATATATATGTATAAAAGAAGTGTCAGAGACTAATTGGAAAGTTATAGTTGGGCAGGAACAAATGTTGGAAACAAATTACAGAGGGGTAAAAAGACTTAATCTAGAAAGAACAGACTAGTTCTTTATAGGTAATGTACCATTCTACTTGATAAAACTGATTTCAGCATAGATACTTCAGAAAACTTATTTACTATTTGTAATATTTATGTCAGAACACATAGACAGTCTTCTTTGAGCTTTAATAAGTCTGCAAGTGGTTCCCTAACTTGCAAGTGAAAAGTGTTTATTAAGTCGTAACAGATGGAAAAATAGAACCAAACTGCACACAGGAGAGAATCAGAATCAACATATTTTATTTGCAAAGGGACAATTTTCAACTAAAATCGTTATAACTGCTAACCCACCAGTAATTTTTTCCCATGTTAAAGATGAAAATGATTTTTAAATTTTCACTTTAAAAGGATATTTTTCAGCTTAAATAGGCAAGGAATTTATTTAGTAATAAAAAATACTGTTTTTGACCAGTACTGCTTTTGAAATCATCTTCAAAACATATATATATGTATGTATATACACAAAGTTCTTAATCAAAGATAGAATAAAAACAAATCTTAGTTTATCAGTAATTTGAAGTGTGTAAGTCTTGGTAACAATAAACTCCTTCATTTTAGTCCACAATGGCTTACAGCGCTATGCACAGAAGTAAACAATTGTTCCCAACTTCAGAAGCCTGCAGAGGTCAGTATAGCAACAGCAACAAGACATCACATAGATAAGTTGATCAATACTGAGGGTGGTCCATTAGATCACATACTAACTTACACATACTAGCATCTTGAACATTAAAATGAAATTTGTAATAATTAGGATAGAATACCTTTTGAGTATTTTGTCATTATAACTGAAGAAAATCAACATTTGAAAAATCATTCTGCTCAAAATAGTGGGGGATGCTATGAGAAATGAATTTAAAATTAAAGTGATGACCACTTTATATAAAAATAAATATCTTTTATGTATGTTGAAAGATTTGAAAATATTCTGTTCCTTTGAAATAGGGGTTATATACCTCATACTTGATTCAGCAACCTAATTCAGCACCTAACAGTAATCTGGGCAAAACTGTGATTTCTTTGACATTGATATATAAGTGATGCTTTCTTGTTTTTGGTAATATTTCATATAATCAGAGTAAAATTACTTCCAAATACTAACAATAGTTCAATTTACAGTTTACAATTTGACAAATATAAAATTTATGTATTTGTATTTGTACCATATATACTTTTCCACAGACATATCAAAGATAAATATTTTAAACTTGAACATGTAAGTGTGCACAAATATGTGTATGTGTTCTTTTTCTTATGAAAATTCTTTTACAGTTTGTTTTTTGTAAAAATGAAGAATTTTGACTGGTTTTAGAAACTGTATTCTGATATCCAGAAGCTGTCTTCTCCATGATGACCTGTCAGTGACCTTTGTCATGACATTGAAGGACTACCCTCTCCGGGGGTGAGAAGTATTTCAACTTCAATAGTTCCTTTGCTCCAGACATGTATAAAACAGAGACTATAAACATATACTGTAGGCTTATTTTGGCTCCAGTTAAGCTGACACCATCAAACTCATTTAGTTTAGAACTTGCAGACATGGTTTCAGTATCAGCTTTCTGCTGCAGTCCAGAAGATTAAAGAAAAACTAGCTAAAACCAACATTGGGCTTTTGCTGGGACAGCAGTTATCTATTGAAAAGTAAGTTCCTCATACTTTTATAATACTTAATTCTTTAAGTGCCACTGTCTCCTTGGTGTTTCTAAATGCCACTATGGATAGGGAAAGTCAAAACTTTTTAAAAAGATCAGGAGATAGAAAGCAAGACAGATTAAATAGGTGTATTTTTAAGAAGAATATCTATAAACTTTTCTAAATTCAAGCCTTGCTTTTCTCTAAATGTGCTTTGGTAGGCACCTGTGCAAAAAAGTCGGCTAGGTACACATGCAAGCAATAAATTATTACTGTCCATAAATAATCATACTTTTATTTTTTTCTACTTTTATATTTGTTTCAATTTTTAATCTAAAATTTTAGGTACTATTCTGAGAGTAGCATCTCAGTGTTCTGTAGTATGACCATGTTTTCCAATCCAGGGTGGTATAATGTGCTTTCAAAAGCCTATAAGTTAGGCATAGATAAATAACCCTACACTGGACATAAAATAAAATTAATGCTGATTAATATCTAAATATCACATCCTGTATCCTTCCAAAAAGTAACTATTAAATTTATATAAACTGGTTACTTATTAAGCCACAAGAAAAACTTATTAGACTCAAAATGCATAAAGTATTTAGGATGTTATCTTAACACATGCAGTAATCTAGAAATTAATAACTATAAATTTAAAATGTCACCTTCAATTAAATTTTTTTTTCACCTGAATAATGCTCAGATCAAAGAGAATGTCAAGCCTGAAAGTGTGATTGTTAAAAATGACAATAATGGGAGCATCACAAAACAAAGTATGTGGTATGCATCCAAAAGTCTAGTCAGATAAAAGTTCAAAGATGTTGTAAATGCTTAAATTTAAAAATAAGAATAAGCAAATAACTATTAACTTAAACAGTTGGACAAATGAAAATAGCCAGGGTTAAAGCAGAAAAATATAAAATAAAAATAATTTAGAAAATAGCAAAATTAACAAATCACTCCAAGATAATGTTCTTTGAAGAAGACCAAAACATGCAAATCTATGATATTGCTAATCTGATATGATTTGGTAGGCCTCCCAAAGATGTGACATTTTCATCCCAGGAACCTGTGAGTATGTTATATGTGGTAAAAATGACTTTGGAAATGTGATTAAGTTGAAGATATTTAAAAGGGAAGATTATTCTGAATTATCCAGGTAGGCCCAATGTAATCACAAGATACCCAATAAGAGGGATGCAGTAGACTTCGAGTCAGAGAGATGTAAGGACTGAAATGAAGTTAGAGAGGTGAAAAGATGTTAACACTGCTGGCTTTGAAGATGGAGAAAGGGAACATGAGGGAAGGAATAAGAGCAGGGTCCTGAAGTGGGAAGCAAGGAAATACATCTTCCTAGTGCTTGCAAAAAGAAAACAGCCCTATGGACACATTTTTGACTTCTGATTTATTTCCTATGTATGAATATATATATATATATATATATATATATAAAATAGAATAATGTATATAATAAAACAATAGATTATATATTTATGAATATCATATTATATATATAATAAAATTATTATATAATAAAATTATGTTGCTTTAAGGCTTTAAATTTGTGGTAATTTCTTACAGTGGCAATTGGAAACCATCACAGCTAATAAAGGAATAAAACTTACAAGGAGAATTAAAAAATAAGGCTGAACAGAAAACAGTGCCTATGACTGAAATTAAAACTAGTAGATCACTAAATACAATTTAATCCTAATTACTTTGAAAATGTGAAAGAGTACAAGGATCTCCTGAAATGACTTCAAAATCTGGCCAGTGAGTTTGCAAAAATATATGGTATTAAACACTTTTCTTTATTTATGTTTGAGAGAGAGAGAGAGAGAGAGAGAGAGAGAGAAAGCAGAAGTGGGGAGGGGCCAAGGGAGAGGGGGAGAGAGAGAATCTAAAGCAGGCTCCATGCTCAGTGAGGAGCCTGAAGTGGGGCTTAGACTCACAACTCGAGATCATGACCTGAGCTAAAAATCAAGTCACTGACTGAGCCACCCAGGCGTCCCAACCATGCACTTTTAAATGTAGATACAAACATCACAGAAGAATTTCAGAGAAAACCCTAAAGAATGTTAAAAATAAGCCACCATGATATGTATTAATACTTTTAAGTTTCAAAACAATTCCCTGAGCCGGCTCTCTGCTCAGCAGGGAGCCTGCTTCCTCCTCTTTCTCTGCCTGCCTCTCTGCCTACTTGTGATCTCTCTCTCTCTGTGTCAAATAAAAAAACAAAAAACAAAAAACAAACAAACAAAAAAAACAATTCCCTGAGGAAAGCAACCTTATTATCCCCATTTTATAGTTGGAGAAACGGAGATTAATAGTATGGAAACATAAAGAGTCTGATTTCAGTACTTCTGTTGTAACATTTTTATTCCAGGAATGCAAGGATGGATCAAAATAGAGAAATTTATTCTAATAAATCATTGAATCAGTAATTTAGAAAAAGATGTCATCATTTTGTCAGATTTCAGAAACGACTTAGATGAAATGCAACATCTCTTTATAAAATAACTATTAAAAACCAAAAAATTCTATGATCAAATTTACTTCGACAATAACCAGCATTTTCAACAAAAAGCCATGATTTTGAGATTGAATATACTTTTTATTAAAATTAGGAACCAAAACAATATAAGGATGTTTATTATCACTATTATTCAAGATGGTTCTGGAAGTTCTAGAAAATGCAAAAAAAGAAGGAAAAAGTGAGCTGTTAAAATTGGAAAGGAAGAGATAAAATTATCATTGCTTGAAATCACAGTTGTTTAGACAACTCAAATTAATTGATAAAGAATGTTAGACCTAATAAACAGGATCAGTAATTTGATTAGTTATAAAAATCAGTGTTTCCAGTACATCACTATAAAAATTTAGTTAATGCAATAGCAAATATTTTCATTCACAAAGCAATGAAAATATATAATCCCTATAAATGATTTTAAGATGAAAATATGTTCCAAACTTATCTGAAATATATCTGTGAAGATATGGAAAGAAAAAGAAAAAAAAAAGACTTCAATAGTTTTCCTGAATTAGAAACATAGTAAATCTAAGATACTAATATTCACTTACATAATTTATAAATCCATTTAAAATTTCTATAACACTGTATAGCTTTTCTTAAACACTTTACTCTGGGGTAGACATTGTGTTAAGTAATATGTGTAGGTGTATGCATGCTTTTTAGAGACATACAGTATCTTACTGGTGAAGATATTCAATTATTATGATTTACAGATGAAGAAACTGAGGTTTTGAGAAGTAGATGACACAATTAAACATTGTCTCAGGCTGTATAATTACAGACCCTCTCACTTCAATGCTGTGTGTACCATGACTCAAAATCGCTATAAAAAGTTTTGGGAAACTTTATTAAATAAATCTAAAGTTCACATTTAAGATTAAATTTATGATAATAGCCAAGAGAATTCTTTAAAAGTATAGCTTTTTAATGTACTTGGATTTTAAATGTTAAAATACATTGTAAAAAATATAGTAAATAATAGGGAAATACCAGTACAAGAAGAGAAAACTTATTATCAAACCTAAGTATCAATAAAACTTGTATATGTCTTTTCCCTCTCCCTATGCCTCCTCCCCCTGCTTGTACGCTTTCCCTCACTCTCTCTCTGTGTCAAATAAATGAATAATCTCTAAAAAAACCTCATATATGTGATAAAAATTATGTTTTTTTAAATCAGTGCAGATTGATGAAATATTTTCTAAATAGTACTAGGATAATTATCTTTTTAACTATAATTCCCCAAAACATATAATACTTTAAAATATAATCCAGATTGATTAAAAAGTGAAATACAACATAAATCTGGAAAAGAACAAGCCAAAAATAAGCAAATACTTGTGATATCATAATAGCAGTGTCTTTATAAAAATGAAATAACAAAAAAGAAATAAATGGATTTTAGTATATAGAATTTTGAAGTTTTGTATGTAAATCACTACTAGAAACAAAAAATTAAGCCTTAAATTAGGAAAGTATTTTCAATTTATTTGACGACTGATACTAAGTAGATAATTATACATTATTTATACATTAATTATAAAATAAAATTAAAAGAAATCAAATGACTAAACATTTGAAATAAGTGCACATGTCTAATAAACACTTATAAAATTATTTAGCCTTACTTTTAATCAGTAAACACTAAATTGATCATACAGCATCCCCTCCCTCTCAAAAGAGGTTGATTGAATGCCTAATTTCTGACTATAAATAAAATCTGTTAATTTACTTTTTAAAGTAACTGCTTTATTGAGACAGGATTTACAGATCATAAAATATCTCCTTTCATAGTATACAATTCAGTTTTTAGCATAGTCACAAGTTATGTAACCATAAACCACTGTCTAAGTTTAGAGCATTTTTATCATCCCAAAGAGAAAAACTGTACCTATTAGCATTATTCATCATTTTCCCCCCTTGGGACTGCTAATGTATTTTCTGTCTCTTCATATTTGCCTGTTCTGGACATTTCATATGAGTGGAATCATCCATTTGTGGTCTTTGTGATTGGCTTCTTTCATTTAGCATAATTTTTTCAAGGGTTACCATGTTACAGCATGAATCAGAGTTTCATTCCTATTCATGGCCAAATAATATTCCATTTTATGGATTTCTGCATTTTATCTGTTAATCAGTTGATGGGGATTTGTTCTGTTTCCACTTTTTGCACTATTATTAATAATGTTACCATGCACATTCAGGTACCAGTTGTGTGGACATTTGTTTTCAGTTCTCTTGGATATATATCTAGGACTGGAATTGCTGAGTTATATAGCAATTATATGTTTAATGTTTTTAGGAACTGCTGAAGTGTTTTTTTAAAGAGGTTGTATCTTTGACAGTCTCACTAGCAATGTAGGAGTTTGCCAATTTCTTCGAATTTTTTAACACAATTTATTAATGTCTCCTCTTAATTTTAGTTATCCCAGTAGGTATAAAGTATTTCATTATGGTTTTTTCATTTTCCTAATGACTGATGATACTGAATATCTTTTCATGTGCTTATTGGCCATTTGTATATCTTCTGTAGAAAAATGTTTAAATCCTGTGTCCATTTTTTAATTGGGTTGTCTTTTTATTGTTGACCTGTAAGAGTTCTTTTGTGTTCTAAATACAAATACTTTATTAGATACACAGTTTGCAAATATGTTCTCCTGTTCTGTGGGTTGTATTTTTATTTTCTTGATGGTGTCTTATGAAGCACAGAAGGTTTAATTTTTAAGAAGTCTAATTTGTTATTTTTGTCACTTATGCTTTTGGTGTCACATCTAAGGAGAAATTGCCAAACCCACGGTCATAAAAATTTACTTCTAAGTTTTCTTCTAAGAATTTTAAAGTTGTAATGCTTACCTTTAGGTCTATGATATATTTTGAGTTATTTTTGTATATTTTGTGATTTAGGGTTATAGTTTCATTTTTTCACATGTAGATGTCCACTTGCTCAGCACCCCTTATTAAAAAAGACTGTTCTTTACTCATCGAATTTACTTGGCACCCTTGTTTGTTGTTTTTTAGTGATTTCACTGGAAGTTTTTTTGTGTGTGCAGGCACTGAAATCTCTGCTTAGTGAGCTGAGTGGTTAGTTAATGATGGCAGAGAGATTAGCCTATATGTCTTTAATTAATCTCCCAGCCTTTGCCATGTGGTTCCATGGGTTTTAAGGCATACTTCAGTGCTCCAGCAGGCAGTTTACTCTGCCTTAGCCTTCTGTTCCTACTTGTGAAGAGCCTCAAGGTCATCTAGAGATGAGCGATTAGGACATTCTCAATTTTTCTTGAGACGTGCACATATGCTTGGTATTCTAGATTCTCAGGAATATATCTTTACAGCTGGAGATATTTTTCTCCAGATTTTCCTTTAAGATCTTTTTAAAGTTTATTTCTTTGAGTAATCTGTACATCTCACATGGGGCTGAAACTCAAGACCCCAAGATCAAGAGTTACATGCTCTACCAACTGAGCCAGCCAGGCACCCCTTCCTTTAAGATTTTTATTCAGTCTCTTACTAGCACTGACTAGTGCTCCACCTCAGGCTGCTTTAATGTTAAATAATTGCCACTAATCACTTTCAACAAATGTTTTAGGAATATGCTTGTCCACACGGAGCAAGCTCTGAGTCAGAACACATAAAAGCAAACCTTGAGAATGGAGCTTTTTTCGAGAACCTTGGCAACTGATATTTTTCTGGGAATGGGATTTTTTAGGATCTCCAAACCTGTCTGTTTCTTCCAGTGGCTACTAGGTGGTTCATTTTTACAGCCACTTGAGTTGTGAGGCTGCTGGTTTTCAAGAGTGCTGTGGACCTGGGGAGAAGAGGAGGGGAATAGGGAGAACCAAAATGACATAAGGCTCGTGTTCTTACTGAGATTTAGCCATTTTTCTTGATCGATGCTCCTTGGATTGTTTCAACCCTTTGGTTGAATTTCTTAGGTTCTGGAAAAGTTGACTTTGATTTATTTTTGCCAGTGTTCTCACTGCTTCTGCGGATGAGTAGATTTTTCAGAAGTCCTTTTTCCACCATTCCTAATGTGCTTCTCAGTGTACTTTTAACATCGATTATTTATTCTAAATTTAAAATGATTTCAACTCTACTTAAACTGTGCTATTTAGAATATACTAGAAATTGTAATATTTACAATGGCTTAAGCTTATGAAAATTATGAAAAGTTTCAGATGAAAAACCATTTCCAACGTGGTACATGATTTTTTATAATTCATTTCTGGGGGAGGTCACCAAAACATTTGAAGAGTCCCTTAATAAGAAATGAGCTAGAAGGGCCCCTTTTCATTTGAAAAGGAATGAAATGACCTTATGCGGTCATTACCTAGATTGGGACAGCAAAACACTTAGTTGTTTTAACTTCTGTGTTTAAGAGTATGACAATGTTGATATGAGACAGGATAGAAAAAAATGTGAAGAAAGCAAAGAAGAGAATAAAGAGGGAAGAACCATGGTTGGAGATTGGAGCATGTGGAAAGGGGCAAGTGGGAAGTTCCTTATGGCATCTGTCAAATTTCTTTTAAGAAAACCAATTTCAAAAAGTCAAATTTAAATTTGTTATATGTGAATACCCAAGCTCTTGTCATTACCAAAGAATTACATCTGTAAAATAAACAAAGATAAAATTGGAAAAGTGATAGCCAGCACCTACAAACTTCTAGTATTCTCCAGAGGGTAGTTTCAACCCAGAATCCCTGGTATAGCACTGTCTTCCAGTCTTACCATACAACTGGGTCACCGAATCAGATGGAAAACTTGTATCCTCTCTCTTGGGAGAATGTGATATTTCTACAGTGTATTTTGGAACCCCATGACTGGAGCCCTCTGATTCACCGAGGATTCCAAAGAATGCCAACTTGAAACCTGAGAACAATTATGATGAATTTGAGAAACTTCAGTGTTAATTTAGCATTGAGTCCCATGAGCTGGATGCTACTTACTCAAAATAGTTTGGCAGAGTATAAGTAGTATGATCTTTGTGGTTGGAAACTTCTTCTCAACAAGCAACATACACAGATGAAAGATATGCTTTGATGGACTTTTTGAGAAGGATTCTGTTTCATTTCCATCTATGACTACATGCCCAGAATCATATCAACAAAGACTTCACAACTAGTTAATGTTCCAAGATTTAAATTTGTTGCCTTCATTCTCCTCTTTGAATCCCAGAAGGTAGACTGAATCCAGGAAGCACTGTGCCTTTGCTTTGCTGAAGTGTGGTTTCAGTGTGTCCAGCAAAATGGTTCCAGAACACCAGCAGAGCCGCAGAATTGGAGAACACTTAGGGTATCGTAACTGAGAACCCTTAATGATTCCTCCCTGAAGTTCGTAGTCATGGAAAATCCATTTTCTGATCCTTACTGTCAAAAAGAATAATGGGTAATGCATTTATACCTATTTTTGGTAGGGTAATATTTTTCTCCCTTAAGATATAAAACCGCTAAGTCTTAACACATATACTTTTCTGTAGCTAGAAATTTCTCAATCAAAAAAAAATTCTTCGAAAATTTTTGAAATTTTTCTTTAAAATTTTTAGAAATTTCTTTTTTATCTACACGATTTTATTTATTTATTTGACAGAGAGAGAGAGATCACAAGTAGGCAGAGAGGCAGGCAGAGAGAAAAGGAAGCAGACTCCCCGCTGAGCTGAGCAGAGAGCCCGATGTGGGGCTCGATCCCAGGACCCTGAGATCATGACCTGAGCCGAAGGCAGAGGCTTTAACCTACTGAGCCACCCAGGCGCCCCTAGAAATTTCTCAAAAATTTTTTCACTGTTATATGAGTCAGATAAATTTGACTTCCCAGTGAGTGATTTACAGCATGCAAATACTTTGCTATACTTAAGAGTGAAATTAAATTCACTTGTCACACACTAATAGCTTTAAACTTGGAATTTTTGTTAATAAAAGGTAATAAAATATCTTGTTTCAGAGCCTATGGTAAATATTTTCAGATATAATCATTTTATGTATTGTCCCCTTTGAGGCTCTGAATGTCTCTCCACACAATCTACACTAGAACAGAGACTCTTTTGGTCATGTAAGTTAATATTTTACTAATCTTATTCCTTTATTCTAAATGCCCATACCCCGAATTTTAAATCTCATCCCTTAAATCTGGGCACTAGAGCTTATTCTTCCAAGAACTCTTTCCTCGTTGTCTTTGTACTTTTCTCAAAATGTTGATTGTACCTCTGAAATAATTTCCTTTAAAATGGTATTTGTTATTAAGTCAGTTGGAGGCAGTCTCCCCCCACTAATGCAAAGCTTCTTGAAAGCAGAGATTCTCATTTATCCACATTTCTCAGTAATTAGCTTCTAGATATTTGGTGGTTTGCGTAGAGAAAAGAGCCCCAAATCTAGACTTCATTGGGAAACAGAAAAAGTTCTAAGTACTTTGCAGTTTTGCATTTTGTATTTGGATTATCAAAGAGGGGAAAAACCCTAGGCTGAGGCCTATATAATGCTGAACTTATGTTTATAAAGTTCATAGGCTCTAACTATGTGTAAATTTGCTATAGTTTTTGAGTGGCAAAAGACTTTAACAATGTGCACACAGGTTTTGACTAATTGGACGAAATAAGTTACTTTAATTGAAAACGTTAGTATATTGTTTAGAGTTAAACTCTTATTTGGTGTCTACAAAGCCAATAACACAGGGAATTGACTGAACTTTTCAACTTTTCACTGTTTATTTGGACACTGTATAGACATAGCCAAAAAGAAATCTCTCCAAAAACACCTCAAAGAATTTTTTCTTCAACTGCATAAGATCATGAGAAAATAAAATCCCTCTGTTCTCAAATGACACTTTAAAGTTATAGGAGTATAGTGTGGGGAAAATCAGTTCAGCCATGGATTATCAAAACAACAGAAATATAAACCAGGTATCAATTTATAATATTTGCTGAAATAAATTGACTCTGATTCAGAGTGTCAGCTCAGTTCTTTGACACTGAAAATAAAATACCAAATGTACTAATGTAGAAAACTTGAGCAATGGAAAGCATGACCTTCGGTTTTATAATATTATCTTACTATGAATCAAACTGATTGATAAATGAAGTTCAAATTGGTTCTTTTTGCGTGAATTCAATCACGAGTCAAAAGTGGTTTCAAAATTTTCACACACCTTTTCTACTGGCACATACGTTTTCTCCTTTGAAAAAACCATTCTGCATTCATTCCTAATTTCACTAGCAAGTGCCATAGCACTGGATTTTTCTTACTCTCTGTTTCCTTTTAGGAGAGTGTTTCCTCTGACATTATCTGGATCTTTGGTGAGATGAGTACATCTCTTTTTATTTGTTGTTTTCCCCAAAAAGGTCTCATTTGCATGGCTAGAGTAGTACTAAAATTAAAAACTTACATAGCAAATGTACTGGAGGTGGTTCAGTTAAAAAGGAAAAAAAAAAAAGTAGGTTTTAAGAGTGTATGCAGTGTAGAGCAGTGTACCAGGATAGGGTTGTGCACCTCAGTGACCAGATCCAAAAAGACTCATTCCCTGGAATGCTTCCATCCCATTGGCCTAAGCTGTGTTGAGACAGTTTCAGCTCAAGTATTCTGCCTGGGGTGGTGACCTGAAGTCCCCAAGGTTCTGAGTTATCCTGTGGATAGGCATCCATTTCCTGCTTCCAGTATCCCCTATCACCCCACCCATATATCAGGGATTGGTTTGAAAGAATGAAGCAGAGACCCTACAAATGCCTGAAGACCAGAAATTCTGTCAAGGGGAAGAAGAAATGGAAAAGAGAAGAAGGAGACTAAATCCCCAAATCCCTGCACATGTAAAAGCTTTCTTATTTTTTTTCCACTTCTAAAGAAGATGAGTCAAATAAGAGCCCATTCAAAACCACATGAGTAAAAATGAAGTTGTGTGTTTTTCACATACTTCAGAGCAGGCTAAGGGATGAAAATGAGGGCGAGTTCCCTATAGTCAAACATGCCCAGAAGTAGCAAACTTTGACTTAGCCAAGAGCCAAATAAGCTGCTCTTGAATAATCGAGTCTTGGCTTAAATCTGTAGAGATGTCCTTTTTATGTATATGAGGTGGACTTTTCATTTCATCTTTGGAACAAAGTTTGAAGTTAGTTTGTGACTCTGGCATAGAAAATGAAGGAAACCCTTGTAATGGACGGCTCATGTAGGCTTATTATAAGTGTGTGTTTAACTCCCTCATGTGAATTATATTTTGAATCATTACCACTCAAGAGTCACAAGGTTTCATCTACTTAAGATACTATGTGGAAAAGCATTCTAAAGTCAACTTACCAGGCAAATATCACTTTAATACTTGAGTACTTAAATACAGATATTAAATCAGACATTAGAGCTTTCTGGTCCTTTTCTTTTGATTCTATCATGTTAAATTAACTGACATGGTAACAGACCTACATTATATATCCAAGGAACAATGTTTTTAGAATTGTAGCGGAGGAAAAGAGCCAAAATTCGCCCTCTTATGTCTTTTTGCAATGGAAAGAAAGATCCATAAGACAGAGGAATAAGATCACCTCTAATCCACTTCTTAGGTTGTGAAGTGGATCAGAGGTAACAAAAGCAAATGCTCAGTGAACACTGAAAGCATAAATGACACCAAGATGCTGAGTCCAGTTCATCCTTTTCCTTTTCCCTGGGCTTACATATTTGACTGATAAATTTATATGATTTTTTTTTTAAGTCTTCCTTCAAAATGGTAGTTCTCCAGGGGTGCTTGGGTGGCAGTCAGTTAAATGTCTGTCTCTTGGTTTCAGCTCAGGTTGTGATCTCAGGGCTGTGAGATTGAGCCCTACACTGGACTCCATGCTCAGCACAGAGGAGTCTGCTTAAGATTATCTCTCCCTCTCCCTCTGCTCTTCCTCTTGCCATGCACTCTCTCTCAAATAATAATAAATCAATCTTCAATAAAAATGGATAATTCTCCATTGATAATTCTATCCAAAATGCTCCATTACAAATGGATTCTAAGCACTTAAAATTTCCACTGTCCCCTGAACTGAAATGTTTTCAGTACTACATTTGTCAGAGTGATAAATATTTCTGGGCATGTCCTGAAGGAAACCAGGGAACTTCAGAATTTACGTTAATCCCCTTGTGTTCTGCAATAAGGTTCTGAAATGGGAATAACAATATATCAGGTCAGTTTGGGAATGAAAATTAAAAAAAACACTAAATTCCAGCATTCACATTCACAGTATAAACCTGAGTGACCAAACCAGGACTACATTTGTTTCTAGCCCAATTGAGTTTCAATACTGAAACATCTTGAATGATAGAAAAAAAGAGACTTTGTTATGGAAGGAGAATGGAAGGGAGTTTATCATCGTTCTGTAGAATTCTCTCTAAAATATTTGTCTACATTTGGCCATGTAAGCATGTGAATTTGACCATTCCTTTAAAGAGTGCAGATTGGCTAATTTGAAGCAAAAACAAGTGTAGCAGTACTATTATTAATAAGGGGATTTTATTTATTATGCAAATTGTATTTAGCAAAATACACAGATAATTGCTAAGGTCATTGGCACAACTAATAAATTCTAACCCAAAATGTGCATTGGAGGGTCTTTTGCCTGATTGTGTGATGCTCTTAATTGAATAGCCTGACCTCAGCCATGGAAATAATGCTTACTGCTATAGGAATATAATAAAGTCACAGAGGCAGCCATAATGTTTTTTGAAAGGGAAAAATAACATACCAGTACTAATTTTATCTTTTTGGTGGAAGGGATTTTGCCTCTGAATAAAAAAAAAAAGCTCTCATTTTTCAGGAGAGAATTCCCTAATTAATAATTTATATCTATCTATCTATCTATATCACTGTAATAGTGGGAGGTATTCTTAAATGGTCTTATCTTTCCCCCTTCTTTATTCCTTTGTATCAGAAAGTAGGAGTATCCCATTAAGCATGTCACTCTTAGTTCTAGAAGTAATAACACTGTCCTTGTTGACTACAGTAAGACCTCTGTGGGTAACAGTGCTAATCTTAGCTACCACCCAGTACAAGAATGCCACCCTCTGTCTAGGAGCTTACCTTCTATCCAAGTATACATAAAATCAAATGAAACAATAACCAACGAAAGATCAGTATCATAATGACCCAAGCTAAAGTTTATGGCAGAATCATTTTTTGTAACGGTGAAAGTATAATTATTCTTTGTGGTTAAAATTATGCAGCCCTTAAATAACTCTGAATAAATGAATTATGTGCCATTAAGAGATTTCTTGAAGGTTTTCATTAGCTGTAAAATAAAATAGCTTTAAGCTTTAGAATGTTCTACTCAGTTGGAGACTCTCCTGTCTTTGTGATATTCTGGTGACAATTTCTATTCTAAGTGTCAAAAACAACTCTGCTATCTGGAACAAGTCGTATAGTATTCTCTCCTTTTAATATTCTAATCGTGAGGTGTGAAGTGAAATGGTTGCACAGTGTAATGGTGGTAAAGAAGTGGAGTGTCAATGAGACGGGGAAGGTGACAGACTCGGAATAGGTCCCTGAGGTGCTCTCCAAGTGCACTGGATAAAGATTCCCCTGGGAAAATTTTCTCATTAGTTCTCAGACACAGTTCAGTAATTCAATAGTACCAGGTTACCATTAGTCACAAGACCAAAATATGTTACTTTCCATGCTTTAGTTCCTTTATTTGTATATGTCATTTTCAGACTGAAAATTATGAGCCCTACCCTCATGCAAAGCCAGTCAGTAAACTGTTTACATACCGAAGTATGATACATGACAAGTAGATCTGTAGAGTCTTTTTTATTATTTATGTATGATACAAATTAAAAGGGAAATAGACATTTTAAATGATTCTGATACTTCCCTATAAACTCTTGATTTCTTTACAGCAGAATTACTAAGCATGTACATGTGTGCTCTCTCTCACACGCACACGTGCGCACATACACTCACACATACATTTTCATAAGAGAAGCAGGAAGGATTCAGAAATAGTTGTTAAAGAAAAGACTACATTTTTAAAAAGCTTTCTCACCCTTATTTATGCTACTTCTGAAGTAAACTTTTCTCACTGCTTAAAGGGAGTCTATTTTTAAAACCAGTGTACCTTCCAGTGACTAAATTCTCTGTTTCAGAAATTATAATGTTCTTTCTAAAATCAGGAAGTATTGAATGATGTATACACATGTGAATATAAAATATTCATATTTTGTGCTATAATAGGAAACTCCTAAAGATCCTGGTTGTTAGTTAATTTTCTGTGTAATTACTGAGTATAGATATTAAAATGCATAGATTATAATTCCACATGTTTTATATTTCATTGTCATAAATGATATGTACCTTTTTCTATGCTATGAAAGTTTACTGCACTCCCACTCCACAATTGAAGGCATAATGAGTCAGGGGGTTGTCTACCTCATTATTCACCAGGTCAGAAAGAAAGGAGTATCCACCCCCATTGGTCATTTAAATCCTGGTTACATCACGGAAGCAATAACGAAATCTGTGAAAACGAAAATTAGATGCAACACTAACAGACTATTGTAGATTTTTGTATTTTGTAAGATAATTCACAGTATTTTACTTTACAGATTTTTCAGTGATGGTAATTCTTATGTTTAAAATGTAGCTAGTATTTGGTATTGCAAAAAAAGGTACTCAGTTTACTTTGTAATATATTCTAGTGGAAATATAATTTAAATGCATTCACCTAAATAAACGTCATGACAGACTGGAAGAGGAAGTTAATCTTTGGTCATGCAAACTATGTTTCCTACAAAAATAAAATGTTGTAAGTAAACTGCAAGAGGAAGGTGTCTATTAGAAATAATGATGAGACCTACAAAAGAATAGGCCTTTCCAAATGAATTGGTTAAAAACGTTTCCTAATAGAAAGACACCCCTTCAAAACAGTAGTGATCAGGATTCCAAACAAACCATCACATGCTTCTGTTTATGTGCTATCCATAGAGTTATTGTTGAATTATGAATTGTACATATTTATAAGTGATTCATATTAAAGAAGTTGTCAGCTACAGCTACAGTTCTTCACCTTCTGTCATCCCAACTATCAAGGGGGCTGACTCAATCACTTTCTTGTCAGGCTACCTTTCTTCCCCAGAATACTCAATTCCCAAAACACAACAAAATATAAATGAATGGAAAGTGCTAATGACCCATGATTGCCAAGAGGTATTAAGTTTTTAAAGGTCCTTTGCTGACTAAATTTTAAATGAGCAAAATCATGAGATTCATTTCCCAAGGCAAATCTTTGTATTTTTAGATTTAGTATGTCCACTGAAAAGAAATAGCATATTATTGTCTTTTGGTCTATCTGCTTTCCTGTGATAGGAGTCATACGTAGCTTTTAAAGACTCAAGTATATGTATCTTATTCCATGTTTACTTATAAGATCTATGCTCATAAAAGCTAGACTAATGAAAGAAATTACGTTTTTAATTAAGGGCAAAATGGCTTGAAATTATAAGATTTGGAAATATTATTTGGAAGTTTAAAGGTATAGTTTTAGTCTTTAGAATTGGACTGATAATCATTTTCAACAATTAGTTAAAATCTTTATCTTTAGTGAATAATATGAATCAGTTCCCAAATCTTATAATTTCATTCTTTTTCCCTTTTATATTATCTTAAAAATGCCACTGATGAGAAAAACTGTTTCCTCTTATGACTTTGATATAGTCTACACTTGCAATTTCTTTATCATTTTGTCTTGGGTTGGCACTGTCTTGTTTCTGCTGACATCATGTTTTATGGTATGTTTTCATATCTTAGAAGAATCTTTTCTAAGTAAGAGAGGTAGATGGTCCCTGAAATCATAGCTTATAGGTTGAAATGTTTGGATACAAGTGAAAACGGTTTCCAGCGTGTTTGTTAATTCGATCATTACTTTAGGAAAATAAAGCTTTTGCTTAAATTTTATGTTGTGAAGAATTACTTATATCTCTATATAATTTAGTCTACACAAAAGTAAAAATCAGTAATGAAAACTTAGCAAAATAGTTAAGGAGCACTTTGTGATCAAATCATTAGATCTTCTTACTGGAAGGAGGCCCTATAAATGGGAAATTCGTGGTTTTCCCAGATTCTGGTATAAGTAAGCTAATGGCAGTGTGTTAATCTTTGTAAGTTTCTGTCTCATTTTTAAATTTCTTTATGAAATCGCTTTTAACAATCTTTCAGCAATTTCCTGTGATGTCCTTTATTAATCATTCTAGCACCGTGACTTACATGTGCTCTCACAGATACTTGCATGCAAGCAGACTCTACACACACACACACACACACACACACACACACACACACACACACACACACACACACACACACACACACACACACGAGTCAGGGCCCGCTGAACAGATGTGCTCTTGTGTGGGAATCGTATCACTTTTTCTGAAACAGTGAAGGCATGACTTTCAAGTAGTTTTAAATTTCAAATCAGCTTTGTCCATATTTAATCTAGACATGTTGGTTTAACACCAAGCCACACCAGACCTTTTAAAGTTCAGTGGCTGTGATATAAAATTCTTCACTGTGTTGCACCAATAAATTGAGAAGTGCAGTATAATTCTCCACTATCGCTGGAACCATTGTGAAGTAAAATAAAGACTTTGATATAGGTCTTCACTCAGCTGCACACTCTTTCACAGTTGTATTCAAAGTGTGTGTTCACAGAAATTAATAAAAACTCACATAGATGATGCATAGTTTATGGAAGTAAGTGGTAAAAAATGTTAACTCCATCATTTTTTCCCTATTGGTCACTTTACATGCCAGTAGATTAAAAGATGCTGAATTCCTTTTCTCTGAGGACCACCTTTATAACTGAGTTATTTAGTTTTTTATTTTTTTAAACTAAGCAGCCAAAAGAAAGAGCCTCTTGACACTTCCAGCAAGTATCTCAGTTCTTTTCATATTGTCAATAGCTCCACTGATAGCACTGTTCTTTTGACAGCTAAAAGCAGATGTGGGGGTTAAGTATGGGAGCAATTCAAATGTCCATAGTAAACTGCAGGGGGGCAGAGAGAGCTCAGAGAGCAGCAGCTTTAAAGTAATTGACTAATACAGTAAGGATATTAAAGTCATTTAGTGCCAAAAGGGAACACACTGATCCCTGACCCTCAGCCACTTTGGAGTAATCTAGTATTCAATCCAGCGTGTAATGACTGCCAGGCCTGTCAATCCTCCAGGCTCTCCAGTCAAATGCCTGTGGCTACTATTGGCTTATGGTAAAAGGACAGAAATGCAAGGAAATGCCTCTCAATCAGCCTATGATGTGATAATGTTATTGCTCCAATGTATTCTATATTGTCCCTGCGTAGTTTAATCTGTTGAGACCCATGTCAAAAATTGCCCTTGCTCCCCAGAGGTCTTTAGTCAACCTTTTAGTAATACAAGTGGATTTGAAAGGAAAAGGGGTAACTTACTTGATAAATTGTTTCCAGCTAGTGTGTGTATGTATGTACATGTGTGTCTGTCTATCTATATATCTATCTATCTATCTATCTATCTATCTATCTATCTATCTATCTATCGTCAACTGTGGCTTAAAGACTGTCCATGAAAAGTATAAATTAGAAGCATGCTAGTAATCTAACTTGTAAACCTTTCCTTTTCTTTTACTCCATCAGGCAAGATATTTTACAATGAGAAAGTGTTTTCTTAAAAAAAAAGTATTGACAGAAATTTATTTGCACTGTATCTGATTCATATTTGGTGCTTGTGCCAAAAGGAGTTTTAACAGGAGAAGATGTCAGAGAAAAAGATTTACTTGTTTCTGCTACTTCGAGACATAAGAGTTGGCAAACTTCTGGGAAGCTTCCATTTTAAATGAGGTGTTTTGCATTTGGAAAATATAATTATTACCAGAGGCTGCAAATGAAAAAAAAAACAACCTAAGAGAGAGTATAGGAAATTGCCATTTTTTATTTTTATTTTGCTAATTGAAGCACTAGAAATTGACCCAAATTTGAAGAATCAAAATGGAATAATTCAAATTGTATTTTATTATCTTAAAAGAATCTTTGTATTTCTTAGTCATTCCTCCATTTACTTTTTCAAACCTACTATATAGAGTCTTTGGAAAGAGAAGGCTCCAGTGATGATATGATAATGCACTATTATTTTTAGAGGACATTAAGGTTACATAAGGGAGGCATTTTGCCGATTTCTGTTCTGTAGGACTCTGACCAAACTCTCCACAGGGAAGGTGCTATACAAAACGAGAAACAAAGAGGAACATCTATTTGCTCATAAGTTTGAAATAACTTTGGTGTCAGAAACAAGCAACTTTCCTCCTCCATTAACATGTCCTTCAGCCCTTCAGACTCTAAGATGATTAATCAGTGCATGATTGTATTTTAAAAACCATTCTGCATGTGTTACTTACTTTCCCACTTCAAGTATTCTGAATTTGTATACAGTTCTTGTCAAAATAGAAGAGACAGGAAAATCTTACTTTTGTGTTCAGTGAATTCCCAGACCTTAAGGGCAGAGTGAATGCAGGAGGAAACCCATCAGGATGTCTCGGGCAATTTTTCATTAGTATCCATGACAAGCTGTTTCACCACAGGCTATTGTTTTCATGGAAAGTTCAAATACAGTAGGATGGGATATGGTGTGCTATTAGCACATAATGGTATGATTATTACCTATCATATATATAGGTGACCTTTGTCACCTAGAACATTGATACTCTTCATTATGATGTACCATTGTAGAGTAAGAGGAATGGTTGGACAGCTTTAGAGTTCTTTCTGTAGTTGTCTAATTATCTGTTTAAAGTTTTCAAAGCTTTCCTAAGAGGTGAACTAGAAGGGAAAACCAAATAGGTCAGAGAATCATAGGGCTTCAAAGGACTTTGGCATTAATTTGTCTATTCCTTTTACGCCCTGGCATCAAATAGCTAAGCTTTTTCTGGTGAGGGTATATTTTATACAAAACTCCAAAATTTAGCATCATGTGTATCTGCAAAAAGCATTATGACTATAAAGGAATAACTTGATTCTATAAGCAGAACAAAAAGTCAGTCTTTATACCTACACATTGTATTAAAAGCTTCTTGAATGAGTTGAAACTTTTTTCCTGCCATCTCCTTATGAGAATCAGTGAGACACTTTTCACTCTTTGTGTAATAACTTCATGTTCCTAACGACAATTGTTAAATATATATTTAGTTTTCTGTAGAATGAATGTGAGTAAAGCATCATTCAGTTTGGGTTAATTGAGTAAGTTCTCCTTTAGCTTCAACAGAATTAAGGGCACATATCTTATCTTCATTTCTCATAGTCAATATGTGGTTGAAAAATTTCATTCCTTTAGCAAATATGGAATTTCAGCTCTGCACATGGCATTATGCCAAGCTCTGTAAGGGGTATAAAGAAGAATAAGATGTGATCCCTAATTTCAGAAAGCTTACAGACCAATATGGGAGGTGAGACACTAGACAAATAACTATAGCACACAGTTGAAAGGGGAGAAGGTAACTAAAGTTTATTAAGCACCTAGAGCTAGCCAGTCAGTCTGTATAACTCCAATTAATGGACACAGAATTGTGAGATAAATCATTTTCATTTGTTAAGCTGTCTTTACTGAGACTCAGTAAAGCCAGTACTGTATTTGAAACAGGTTCTGGCTCAGAGACCCATGCTCTCCCAGCTAGACTGCATCTTTTCCATAACAAGAGCAGTGATGCTATGATTTCCCCATGTGAGGAAAGCCACTCGATGCTCTTCCAAATTGAAATCCCGTTTTTCATTTTAAGGGGAGGTAAGACTCCACACGTCAACCATGTAGTAGCATAGTGTAAAGAAAGTTATCTTTATGTGGGCTCATCTTCTATAAAATTGATATAAAAACTATGTCTTATTTCTTATTGTAATCAGAATAAACTAGGAGTTTAATAAGCACTGCATTCATTAAGTGAGTATACAGAATATCTTTATTCTCTTCAGGCCTGGACTTTTCATCAGGGATTAACATCCAGAACAACTCCCAGAGAATGAAGATAATCCCACCAAGGTACACAGTTGTGAAAAGTCATTAAGCTTATTAGCCATAAAAATGTTTAGTCTGTTTATGTTCATCAGAATTTCTAACATATTTTTAATTAAAATGAGGATAAGAAGGCAGAAAACTTGTGTGTATAAAAAATTATCTGTAAATTTTGTAATTCTATATTTAATGGTATAGTATCAACAAGTTAAAATCAGTAGATGATTAACTTGCTATCTAGTATCTGTGTTTACATTTCTTCTCTTAAATTACTGGCTTAGAAGCAACTGTTAATTATTAAAGGCCATTATGACAACCTACAGGTTTTTTTTGAGTATTAAAAATTATAACTAGTATCTCTTTATTCTTTTTTCTCTAACCTCTTTCTTGTTTCATTTGTACAAAACATAATCACAATAATCACAAGTGAGTGACTACTAGGTGGATCAGGAAATATGAAACAGGCAGCAGTCAAGAAGCAAATTCTGGACCATTGCCAATTGCTACTCCCACCTTTTTTTCCTTCCTCTTCTTTTCTCTCCACTATTCTGACTTCTAATTTTAAAGTTAAATTTTGTTTGGTCTTTATTTACCTGAAATCACTTTTGTATCTGGCTTCTTTTACTTAACTTGATACTTGACAAATTCTTCATTGTATTTGTGTAGTGTATCAGTCATTGAGTCATTTTCATCATTGTACCGTGCTTATTTTGTGAATACTACTGAATAATTTATCCATACTATGTCAGATGAATATTTGGGTTTCCATTTTGGGGATATTACAAATAACAGTCTCAGCACAGTGCACATATGCAAGTTTTTTGGTTGTGTGTATGATTAGTTGATTTGCAGGGTCATAAATTTTGCATATATTCAATTAAGATGATACCAGTATTCCAAATTGGTTGTACCAATTTATTTTCCCACTAACAGTATAAGAAAATTTCTGCTGTTTTATATCTTACTAGTAGTTGGTATTAAATGTCTTACTAAGGTTAGTCCTTCTCTGGTGCATATAACAGAATCTCCTTTTAATTTGTATTTGGATGATTGCTAATGAAGATAAGTATATTTTCATGTTTATTGGGTAATACTGGTAGATTTTGAAAATTGCCTTAAAAATTTCATTGATATCATCAGTGATATAGAATGCATGTTTCCTCACACTCTTGACAACATTGGGAACTGTCAAATTTTAAGTAGGAAAAAAAAATCACATTATTACTGTGATGCATTTCTTTTATCTCACTTTCAGCATAGTTCTGTGTTTTTTATTTTTTTACCATTTTTGCCATTTTTTTGGTACTATATATTACTCCTGTCATCTGATAATTTTCTTTCTATTGGGTTGAACATTTTATTGATTTCTAAAAATTCCTACGTATTTACTAGGGTTTTTGTCGGCGGCAAATATTTCCTCTACTTTGCTCTTTGATTCTGTTTATATGTTCTTTGGTCATACGAAAGTTTTCCATTTTATGTGGTCAAATTTATCAGTCTTTTTTCTTTATGGTTTAAGGGTTTTGTTTATATTTGTGATGGCCTTCTATACTCAGATCATCACAAATTATTATGTTTCTAATTAGCTGATTATCTCTTTTAGATCTCTTATGGTTTTAATTTTTACAATGAGATCTTTGATTACTGGATATTTATTTTGAAGTAAAAATTGCTGCAACCATTTTTCTTCCATTTTTTCCCCAAATTGTTGGCTAGTTGTCCAAATACCATTTCTCAGTGAAAACATCTATTCTCTACAGATTTCAGTTGCCACCTTTGACATTCACTAAATTCCAATGTGTCCTTGAACTTATTTCTGGACTCTCTACTTCCCTAAATCTTTCTGTTTATTCCAGTGCTAGTTATGAGCCATTGTAATTTAATTTGTTCTTAAATAGGTTTGAATAGTTTTTTTCCCTTTCCTTTGTAATAAATTAACTGTAGAATTTGGAAGTATGTTTCCTCTAAGAAAAAAGCTCTTGTCATGATCAAGTTGTTATTTTTTTGTTGAAGTAATCCAATGTCTGAAAGGCCTCATCCCCAGCAAATATAGTGTGGTAGCCTCCTTTTCCATAAGAAGGCATGGTCTGTTTGGCTAGCAATAGAGATGGGTGAAGTTGTATGGAATCACATTAATCTGCCAAATAACTAGAAACTATGTGATGAGTGCTTATCATATGTTTACTTAAAATATACTTATGTGACAGAAAATGACTGAATTATATATGAACTGATTATAAAAGGGATCAGAAACATGAAAATTGCTGTGGGCTGGAAAGGAAGAGATGATTTCATAAATTTAATTTCATAAGCAGGACTTCTAGATAGTCTTTTAGATTTCTAGGAGATGATTGCTACCTGGGAAAGGGGGAAGTAATACATTTCAAAGAAAGCGAACAAACTGATCATATTCTTAAGAAATAGGAACAAATAGGGGCATCTAACTGGCTCAGTGGGTAGAGCATGCTACTCTTGATCTCAGGGTCACGAGTTTGAACCCCATGTTGGGTGTAGAGTTTACTTAAAAATTTCTTTTAGGGTGCTTGGTGACTCAGTTGGTTAAACATCCTATTCTTGATTTTCGCTCAGGTCATGATCTCAGGGTCATGAGGTGGAGGCCCGAGTCAGGCTCCACACTAAGCAGGGAGTCTGCGTGAGATTCTCTCTCCCTCTCCCTCTGTCCCCACGCCACTGCTCACACACACGCTCTCGCTCTCTCTCTCAAGTAAATAAATAATCTTAAACATTTTTTATTTTAAAATAGGACCAAATATTTGAGAGGTGGAATATGGAGGCTCTTGAAAACCCTCCCTCGTTCCCCTGTATCTACAGTCCTCCAGTTCTACAACTTTCAACAAATAATAGTCTTAAAATTTGCAGTGTTGTCTACCTTCTATTTAAGTTCACAATATGCCTCAATACTTAAAAGATCAAGCATTGCTGTGAGGCTTACAAGCTACAAGAAAATGATGATGCCTCGCTTCTACTCTTTGAAATAATTCTATTGTCCTTTTGTTCAGAAATCTAAGCATTCATATGACGGCTACTCAGTAGTTTTTGTTTTTGTTTTTGTTTTTAGTGAGCTAGTACTAAATCCATAGCCTTTTGCTTCATAATTCAAACTGGATAATTTTATCTTATGTAGTAGAACTATGATTCTTCTGTAATGTTCCTTCAGGTGGATTTTAATCTAACAGAGCCATTTTGTAAATGTATTATAAAATGACACTGCAGTCTTCTCCAAGATGGATTTCAAATACTTATGTATACTATACAGTGCATAAATACACACAGGTGTACATACATGCACACTTCTTTATTATCTCAGAATAAAAATGCAAATGAATTTATTAGCCTAAGAGTGGCACCAAATGGAAATTTATGCACATACATTTAAAAAACAGAACCCTTGAAAATAAAGCAGTTGCAGCCTATTAATTTTCCTCTTTGACAGTTTTTTAAATTCCCCTAAAAAAATGAAACAGCATGAATACTGTCAATATATCACAACAGCCACATTAGGTTTTGTGATATACATCATAATATAAAGAGCACTATTAGAGCACAACCTGGGAACCATTAAATCATTCTAAATCACTGTTACATTCCATTAGTGTCAATGGTGAAACCACATAATAGGCTTTATTACAAACTTCACCTTGGTAGGCCATTGTCTCTAATAACCACTTCTCTATGATGTGGTATCATACCCAGAAATCCAGGGAGATAATAAAGGCTCCCTTATTTCTTTTTTATTGGATGGGTAAAGTTAAATTTAGCTGTAAGTAAAAAAAAATCCCGAAGCTTTGTTCACTAACTGCAAGTTGCTGCTATTTGGACAAAAAAAAAATTAGGCATACTTGGGAAGAACAGTTTGAAATAAATTTAAAACCTGGCAATGCTGAGGCCAGGGTAGGCTGGGCAGTGCCAGCAATTACGATGTCATTTTTGAAATGTGGTTTAGTACATTTGTGCGCCTCTTTACACTTTTGTTCAGGAGCAGAGTATTGATTATAGAAACACTGTAAGTTTCAAACCTGCCCTTTCCCTCATTCTCCCCCGGTTTGAGCTGTACCCTTTTAAAAAGTCATTTGGGCACTTTGTTGAGGTGAGGCTGGTGAGGACTTCAGCTCAAACTGAGATCAATTTTCAGATGTTTCAGGGAGAATTGTTGTACAGTGTTCTGTGCCCCTCCTCTTTACAAATAGAACCATTTATTCCCCTCCCCCTACTATGAATTTAGTCCCAATCCCCTCACTATTTCTTAGATAGACTTATAAATCTAATGCTCCCCACAAAGATTTCTATTATACAGTAGACACCTTTGTTATTGGCTAAGCACATTTTAAGATAGAATGAAATAAGCGAAAATCAGATGCAGTTGCATGAGTGATAATCTCATAAATGACCGAAATAATATATTATTTAATACACAACCAGATCAAAGTCAAAATGCTTTATATGCTCTCTGTATTTGTCTTGATTAATTGTGAAGTTTTTAAACAACTATTGGTTATAAATAAGTGCATTTGTTTCTCAAAAACAACAATCTGCCCTTTGGAAGTGTACTTTGAATAAGGTTAATTCAGGTAATTGAAATAGATTATTATCCTAATGACTCAACTTTGCTTTTGGTTTATTCTTTAAGACGGGACTTAAAAAAACAGTAATATGACCACATGTATTCCTATAATAAGATGATGTCTTAACTTAGGAAGAGAAAGGAATAATGCAAAGAGGAACAAGTAACAAATACATTAGGGAAAGTAGAAATAAATCACCAGGAGTTGAATACTTCTGAAGGTTAAACAAGCAAAATTAGTAGTGAAAAATATGGTAGATGTACTTTTATAAGAATTATGTAATAAAATTAGAATTTTTTATTTTCTAATAAAATAAATTTTATCTATTTATCTAATTTTATTAGAATTATCTAATAAAAGGGACAAACTAATAATAAATTTGGAAATCATAAAGTAAATGAAAGATAAAAATAGATACATCTGATCTTGAACCCGCTAAATCTGTTTAGAGTGGGCTTAGGCCATGAAACTTCTTTAGATTTATCTGTTAGTAGTGAGGGTCATTTACCCCAAATCAGATTTACCAGACTGACATGAAAACATGTCTCTCCCTCCCTTCAATTGTCCTTCCCTTCCCTTCCTTTTCTGTTTTTTTTCCTTCCTATCTCTGCCTCTTGTCTCTCTCTACCCTCTTCTCTTCCTCTCCATCGCTTATCTTATCCCCTTCTGTCTCCCTGCCTCCCTTCCCTTATTCTGTCCTGTCTCCCTCCCTTTAGCCCTCTTGCCCTCTCTTCCTCCTTCTTCCCTTCTTTTTCTTTATTAATAGCCTTTTCGGTGCCAGTTGATGCATAATATGCTTGAAAATAACAAAGCAGGAAAGTGTTAATATAGCACGCCATGGAAGGAAAATTAAAAATAAAAACCTGAGGTATTAGGCTTTTTTATGAGGATTCGAACAGAAAGAAAGCGTAAGTTTGATTTGCTGTCGTCTCTGTCGTCTAAAGAAAGTCTTTTAGCTAAAGCCTCACCTCTGACCTTGTTTTCTACTTTCAGGGTATATTGTATTTCTCTTTTTTTGTTATATGTCTGGTTTGCAATGCTATTGATGTTCATAGGGAAGTGAGAGAATTGCTGTTTGAAAAGTCCATGCTCTACTTTATGAAGGCTAGCTTTATTTTCTATTTTTGTGATATTTTCTTTTTGCTCTTGAAAAAAATCATGATAGAGGTCAACTCTTAAATACATTGGAAAACTTACCTGAGTAAAAATAACACCGTTTTAGAATGATAGATGTTCACCTGCTTTTGGTTTTAATCTTCTCATGCCAAATTGGCACATCTGACATTGTCATCTCAGAGTTGCAATTAAAATGTCATGAATAAACTGGTATCAGAATTAAATAAAGGAAAACATTAATTGTTTGTTTTGAAGCTTTGACTTTAGGCTTCAAATGGTGGACACACTAGGTTTGGTTTGTTTCACAGTGACTAGACAGTGTAGATATGTTTTCCAGATTAAAGATTAAAAAAATAAACAAGTCAAGCCATATGTTATTGCTTCTTAATTTCATTTACCTTTTTGATACCAGAGAAGATTTTGGTGAAGGCTTAGTAGGGTTAAAAATCTACAGGGACTGATTATCAGAGGCTTTGCCTAGTTCAGCTAGATAGAAATGGTGAATATTGGAAGATGTGGGAAAAACTTTGTCATAGGATTACATTATGGCTAATATGACAAGAACAAAGAAAACACTAATTTCTGAATATGTGAATATAGTTTTTATATTCTGTATAGACATTCCAGTTTCAAGAAACAATGCCTAAGGAATCTAGATTAATATGTAATTATAAATCCTGCATGAAAAACCAAGAAAAGCAATGCTATTAAATACTCTTTCATCAGCCTGGTTTGTATTTTTGTACATTTTTTTCTTAAATACATATACATTAAGATTTTATCATGCTGCGAATCCTGAAACATCTTGCAGGTTGTGTAAAGATTTAGAAAAGAAGAATTTCCAGATTGGGCATTGGTAGAGCAAAAATAATTTTTTGTAGTGACTGGCTTCAAGAGTGTAGTTTTGATATTAATGTATTTCTGGAGGTGGTATAAATATCACTTATTTATGAAAATAATTTCTTTTTGTATGGGTGATTTTCTTTAAACTATCAGATAAGTATACATGGATTTTCTTCACTGGAATGATTTGTTCACATGATTTCCTTTACAAACCCTTATACATCAATGTATAGAATATTTAGAAGTCTGTAACTTTTTTGAAATTATAACTATAGGCTGAAAGATTCTTTCTTAGAAGAAGACAGCCTGTAGTATTTCATTTGGCCCATTTGTGACAGTATGTTAGAAAGCTGCCTGCCTGCTAAACCACAGATTTCTCCTGTTAACTCACTGAGTCCTATAACCTTGAGCTATTCACATTTCAGATGGCCAGGTGAAATGTCCCTCCCTTGCATTTATTAGTAAATACTGAGGCAGTTTAAGAAAAGTCAGAATTGTTGGAGTGCCATGATTATTGTAAACATGTGGACAAATGAGACTTATTTGATTTAAAATCAATGAGGTAAGAAAAAAAATCACAGCTATGTTATGTTTAGACTAAATACTAAATATATTTTTTTCTGTCCTCTGCTTTCTTCCCAATGATCATTGCATGAGAAGTTCCATTGTTCTCTAATAAGGTAATTGGAAATGTAGTTTTAAATGAGTTCAATTGAAAAATGGAGAAGGAAGCAACATGAAGCAAACATTTCTTGAAGTCTTGCTGAACAGTAGGCACTTTATTTTCTGCAAATATCTTAATTACCAATTGACTTTATGAGCAATGGTGTTTCCCTATTTTTTAAAGTGATTAAACTAAGAAGCAGTTTCTTTCTCAAAGTAATAAGTCTAGGTCTTGAATTTAGATGTTATATTTGTACTCACTTACATGTAATACAGTGGTTCCTGCTCAGGGAGTGATTCATTCATTCATTCATTCAGTTTTATTAAGGGTCTATAATGACGAATACTCTGCTATTCTCAGAAGACAGGATCATGAATAGAACTCAGTGCTAGTCCTTGGGGCTAACATATTCTACTGGGGGGAGAAACACACAAATAAAAAAATTCAATTTTGTAGAATAGATGCTGTGATAGAGGCTCATGTATGGCACTGTGCTACAGTATTTGGCGGTTGGGGGGTGGATCTTCTTCTTATGTATGTTGTTGGAGAGGGAATAAAATTTTTCTCAGAAGGAATACCTGTGCTGAGCACTAAATAAGAAGTTAGTTTTGTAAAACTATGGATCAGAGAAAAAAAATCAACCACATTAATAGTAAGGATGCCAAAGGAGCAGGGACTACCAAGAGTTTTAGTGAGATTTGATCTTTCTACTATGAATATCGAGCTAGTTAAGACCTTTGACTGTATTTAATGTAAGTATAATGGGAGCAACTGAAATGATCTTAGCTGATTTTTATTTTTAAAAAATCCCTTCAGCTGCATGTGGAGAGTAAATTGTAGAAGAGGCCATAGTGAATGCAGGGAGACTAGTTAGAGCTATCACAGTGATCCAAGTGATAGAAGTAGGAAGACTCTAGAATAGGTTTTGAAAGTAGCGTAGTAAGAGTTAATTGACATAAATTACACGTGGACAGTAAGGAAAAGAGAAAAAAAAGATGAGTACATCAGTGTACATTTAGAGGCATAAACACTAAAATGACTCTTTAAGTTGTAGCAGTCTTTTGAAATTAGAGTTTTCAGGAGCACCCCAATTTTTATTTACCAAAAGAGTAAGAAACTGTGATAACAATTTGAAGAACTTACTTATACTAAGATACATTTCTAAGGCTTTCAGTTGATTTGATTTTCTGTGGATTGACATCTGATCCCAAAAGGTCTGTATTAATCTATTGACCACACATGAAGAAAGGATGGTCTCTTCAACAAGTGGTGCTGGGAAAACTGGATACCCACATGCAGAAGATAGGAATTTGGACCCTTATCTTATTCCAGATACACAAGTCAACTCAAAATGGATTAAATATTTAAATGTAGGACTTGCAACTATAAAATTCCTGGAGAAAAACACAGGGGAAAAGCTTTTTGATATTGCTCTTGGAAATGATTTCTTAGATTTGACACCAGAAGCACAGGCAACAAAATCAGAAATAGATAAGTGGAACTACATCAGGCAAGTAAACAATCAATCAGTCAGTATATAATTTGTTTTTATCTGCTGATTGGCAAAGCAAGTTTCAGAGCCAGCTCTCATATAACAGGAACTTCATATATGCTTATGGTGAAGTCATATAACCACCACTGTCTTTTCCCAATAGCAGCCTTGGAGCTGGTTAGGAAGGGAAGACAAATATGCAGGAATGAAATTGTCAAGCAAATCAATATACAATAATCTTTAAAATTTTTTGAACATCTATGTGGGACTATGTCAAACTAAAAAGCTTGTGTACAGCAAGAGAAATAATCAACAAAATGAAAGCCAATCTATGGAATGGGAAAACATATTTGTGGTTCTTAAATCTCATAAGGGTTAATATTTAAAATATATAAAGAACTCATACTACCCAATAGCAAAAAATACAAATAACCCAATTTAAAAATCAACAAAGAAACTCCGTAGACATTTCTTCAAAGAAGATATGCAAATGGACAATAAGCATATGAAAAAAATGCTCAGCCACTAATCATCAGAGAAATGCACATCAAAACCAATATGAGATATCATCACCTCACACCTGTTAGAATGGCTAAAAAAAAAAAAAAAGGTGTTGACTAGTGTCTGGAAAATTTGGAACTCTTACATGCTGTTGGTGGGAATGCAAAATGGTGCATTGCTATGGAAAATAGGAGATTCCTCAAAAAAAAAAAAAAGGAAGCTATTATTTGATCCTGTGATTCCACCTTTGGGTATTTTTATAAAGGAATTGAAATCCTGATCTCAAAGGGATATTAGCACTCCCATGTTCATTGCAACACTATTCATAAGAGCCAAGCTATGGAAACAATCTAAATGTCCCTCAGTGGATGAATAGATTAAAAATTGTGGTATATACATGGCAGTAGAATGTTATTCATCTCTGGAAAAAAAAGCAAACTTGTAATATGCAACCAAATGGGTGAACCTGAAAGACACTATGCTAAGTGAAATAGCCATTCATGGAAAGACAAATACTGCATGATTCCACTTACATGATATATCTAAAATAGACTCATGGAAGCATAAAGTAGGATGGTGGTTGCCAGGGGCTGTGTAGGGGGGACATGGGTAAAGGGGTGTTGCTAACTAATGGGTATAACATTTCAGTTATGCAAAATGAATAAGTTCTAATTATGCCTATAGATAATAATGCTATGTTGTATACTTTAAAAAACCTGTTAAGAGAATAAATTTCATATTTTTACCAAATAAAATAAAATTAAAAGAAAATTCTGATGAGGTCATGATTATTTAATGTTCAGTTAAAGAGCATGATGGGAGTTGTAGTTTTTAGGATTATTCATATGTGATTTATGTGGTGTTGTCTAGCCTTGCAAAATTCCACTCACCTGTCAAAAATATTATTTGCTCCAGGCAAATGGTTGAATGTAATTCTGTAAGACTGATCCATATAGAGCAGTGGGTCACAATCAGTTGCAATTTGTAATTTGTAGGAAATAGAGCTACATCTACTGGTCTCCTGCCCTCTCCCTACACAAAATGTCCAGGCATATTCATAAGGGTTTTGGTAATATGTTGAAGTTACCAGCAGGTAAATAATCACCACACACTGAGCATCATTGTAGGTGTTAATAGTGGTTGTCAGGGCACTTATATTGTGCACAAAATACACCCAGAGAAATTATATACACAGGCTATGTTCTGAATCAAACGCAGAAGTAGATAGTTCTGGAGATATGGGTATTTAAGGAGACTTAGAAAATACTTTGGATGACAGAATTAAATACTGGATCATGGTTTATGCTTTTATTCTTCCTGAGAATAAGCAATGATAAATGGAAAAATCTCAGACCAAAGCAAACTCATCTTTAAATGATGAAGTAAAAAGGACAATGATGATAAAAAGCCTTGGTGACCACTAAACAAGTTACAGTTTGTCCCCCTGAGAGAGACTGTGATGGGCTTTATGTGCCATTGGGGGAAGATTAAGTGCCAGTGGTTTGGACTTAATAAATTATACACTCAAATCCTTTCAGTATATCACAAGCCAGGCTTTTGACTTTGAATATCTGTATCGTGACTCTTTGGATTGCTTATTGGTTATTTCTCTTGACAACCCAAACCTGAACATTAAATCCCATTGGCAACAACTGTCAAAAGCAGAAAATAAATAAATAAAAAATAAAAAAAAATAAGATTTGTGTGTTTAGTTTTCATTATAGAAGTGCTTGTAGTTGAAAAAATATGTACCTGTCAAGTTTTCAACATCTCACTGGGGATGCAATACTGTTGTGATTTCAGAACCTGGCTGACAAATTCACATTTCAGTAGTAAAGACAAATCAAGGGTTTTTCTCCCCCCCAACCCCTTTTTTAATTCTTTTTTCTTGCCGCTTTGACAGTCATACATAACAATTTGAGACCTAAGTGCCACTTTGATGCACTATTCCATTATTAAGTGGCATAGTCACTATAGAATAGATGACGGATCTGTACTCAAGGCATTGTGAATTAAACAGCTTTCTGAAATGGGGAAACTGAATGGTCCAAGGAATTCGGAAATATTTAAAAAAATAATTTAAAACTGTGTTTCAGAAACATCAAAGTATGTAATTTAAAATAATCTTAGGTAGTAGATGGTAAACTGGAAAACAAAATATTTTTTAGCAGAATTGTTGAAGCTTAGAGGAAACATTAAATACATCAGCAAACATCCCAAAACCAATAATTAGTCATTTTAAGTATGAGTGTTTGATGGGTCTCGGGGGGAAAAAAAAGCAGTGTGAACCTATGCAGACTTTCAGATAGGAAGAAATGAACGTTTATTGTGTGACAGTAATTTTACACCATTTTAATGGAGGAGTGTTCTTAAGAGTATTTCTTCAAACCTAAAAGGTGGAGTTTCCACTAAAGTAATATTGACTTAAAGTACTTAAATTAATTCTTTTGTCAATATCTCTTCAGTAAATCAATACACCTAGAATTAAACAACAGTTTTTGCCAGAAGGCAGGCTAATCTTGGTAATTTTTAGTTACAATTCATTAATCAATTGGTCACCATTAGGGGAAAAAAAACAGTAAGAATTTCATAATAATGCCAACTAATGGAAGTTTAATATTTCCTTAGAGGTTCTTCTTTTAAAAAAAAGTCAAAAGCTACACTGTCAAAACTCCCTATTATATTTTAGCTAACAAAGTTTAATGATCACATTTTCTAAAAACATAGAAAAAATAAAATTTTAATGCTTATTGTTCTCTAGAATATAATGAGTCACAAAATATATTTTTGCATAAGGTTATTAAAGGCAAGATAAATTATTTTGCAAACACCGATCCTACGATATGTCCCAGGGGAAAAAGACAACAGGAATTGAAAATTCTGTTAATCCATATAGTTCTTAAATATTTGCTATAATACTTTCCTCTTTATAGTTATGACAACTCAATCAAACTGATGAGTATCTGAGGATGTGAATTATAATTTCAGTGCTTAGTACTCCAAATCTGTTTTTTTCTTTCTTATTCTTCTGCATTAGAGAGACAAAGTTGAATTATTCCTTTATCCTCTTTAACTAGTAATCCCACAAAGCAAGAAAAAAAATACATCAGGGATAAAGGGGTGTTTCATACCTCATATAGGGTGATGGTAGAGAGGTATGGCCCTGTGAAACCACAGTCAAAAGTAAATATGTTGTTTCTGATGTACTTGAGACTGAGTTGTTTAAGAAAGAAAAAAAATCAATTGCATCAGTTTCCCACTTTACACTTCTGAAGTACTAAAGGAGTTAGAGAGAGGAAAAGTAATTATGGAAATAAAATAAGAATTTTCTTAGTTACAAGTCCTGGCCCTTTGCTGATTGCAGTAAATTATAAATTATGCAGTCAATGTAGGCCAACAAAAGAAGACATCTTCAAATCTCAGTCAAAGGTAATTACTTAAGTCGGCTGAATGTTCCCTTTTCATAGAGTGTGATCTCTCTCTGACAGCTCACACTGACAGATGACCTTCTCGGCAACGTTCTTATCCTTCGGATCATGAGCAGTGTGCCTCTCTCCCTGAATATCTCTATATATTTGTGACACGAAGCTTTCAAATACAGCTATTGACAAATCAGAACATCAGTCTAAGTGCTGGTCTTCCTATCACTCACAATAAAGTAGCTATCACTTGTGGTGGTGTAGAGCAAGCACATCTCTGAAAAATGAGTTCTCACCAAGTGCTAATTTGACACAGCTCGCTTGCCTTCCCATAATTGCTCTGTCATTGTCAGTTGGCAGTTCGGGCTCATTCCTGGAAGCTGTGCCGTACAATTGGATACAATTACTCCCATTTACCACCACTATTATGCCACTGATGTTGCCCAGTCCGCATATTGACATGCCTCATTAAACCTGGATGCGGGCCATTAATGAACATTGTTAGCATTTCTCTTAAACTTTTTTGCCTCTAATAAACAGTCAGTGTTCCATGAAGGAGCACTGCCATCCTTGTGATATGATATTTATTATCTTATGGGGGAAGGGAACTCTGCAAATGGAAACTATCCAGATGCTGAGAGAGAGAGATATACAGTTAGATCAGTGGAGAATAGCGCCGATCAGTGGGACCTTTCTCTGCCAGGAGCATCCTAACCATTAACCAAGTGACCTCTTCTATCCAAAAGAAGACAGGCAGGATAAACATGAACACCCTAGAAGTACCCACATCACAGCAGGCTTCTCAAGGTTGCATCATTGACAACACCTCTCCCTAGCCCTCTCCTACCCCCAGGTGGTGCTATGTGCCATGATAAAGATAATTTTGCCCTGGGTCTTCAATCCATTATGTCCAGCTAACTTCAACGTGCATTTTTATTCAGAGATAATTATGTGTTGATCAGAGAAGTCAGCGGCTGTCACCCATATAGCAGGTGCACCTGTGGTGTGACATAGGTGGTAACGATGGCATGCTCTTGAGCTGTCATGACACGGACAGGGACTTTATTATGTATATGTCATCATTTCTCTTAAGAAAATTATACTTTCCCCCACAATGACAATAATGAACCTTTACAACACTCCCATAAACCTCATTTACAGTTTTATTCTTGACCTTCATTAAATATATACTAAATATATAGAAACACCTATAAATACACAGTATGCTTTGTGTCTCTATAAATAAGTTTATATCTGAAGTCAAGTGTGAGATATCAAATTGGAAATACAGAGCTTTACTTAAAAATGTAAGATCTCTTAAATGAAAAGTAATTGAGCCGCTTCAGCATTGTTAACTTTTCCACAGTTATGAGAAGAAAATAAGTATTTAAACAGGTGAAGGTATTTGTTGAACAGTTACAAGAGTGCTACTAAAATGGACTTTCCCAGATTAACTACTGCTGAATTGTCATATATATTCTATAATTAAATTTACATAACAAAACTAAAGAGAAAATCTTCATGTAGACAATGTTGACTTCTAAACCTTTATACATATATGTTTTAAATAAAATGTTTATCAAGTCAGTTAGTGTGTAATAATTGGGCTGACATCTGTATGACTCTGAGGCATATAGAAAACAGGAAATTTCATTGTAGTTGAAAATCTTGTTCATAACACATAGAGTTAATGTATATATTTTTAACAGATGATGCAAAATTAACCTGAGCTAACTTTTGGATAAGGTGATCCATTACATTGAAGATCTGTAAAGTAATGGTTAAGGGATAATTTAAAAAATCTTTTCCTTCTAACTCCATAATCCATTACTCTTACAGACCTGTGGAGTTTGGAGGAGGACAATGCATAGAGCTTTCATGATCCTGGATAATTGGAGGTCTTTAACCCGTAATACCTGGCCTAAGATCACCTTTGTACTGATTTTTTAAAAATAAAAACAGGGTTCCCTCCCTTTTTAGCTAAAAAAATGTAATTTGTAGCAGTTTCCAGGATATGCTGAGCTCTAACCCTCTCCCCCAACCCACCTCCACAATCTGTTTGGCTAAAACAGATGCTTGTTTATTAAACAAGTTAATATTTCCCAGACATCATCACAAGCCTTCTTTGTGTTATTTCATTTAATCCTCAGTTGATGAATTAGACACTGCTGTTATCCTCATGTGAGAGAGTATATTGAAGAATGGAGATGTTAAGTAACTCTCCCAAGGTCACAGAGCTCTCCGCAGAAGCAGGATTTAAACCCAGGGAAGATGGCTCTAAGTACTGTTATCTTTAACTGATATTCGACATCGCTTCTCAAATGACTGATATTTCTGTGTTTAAAATGGCAAGCCAGTTTGATTCATTTACTTCCACAGGATTAATTTTGAGATTTACTGTTTTGGCATTGTGAAAGCATTAGGAAATCATTAGACTTAATTCGATTATATTCTGTAACTGTTAATATTGGGGGTTATTCTGTATTTTGTTTGGCACATACAAATGCAAGGTAAAATAATTAAACTTTTTCTAATTTGGATGGATTCCATTTCGGAAATGGAAATACATCATTTTTTCTTTTAAAAAGGTCTTATATGTTCATATATAGTCCACATTTTTCCTATTTCAATGTCTAATTTAATCTCAGAGTCAGTTGACCTTTTGTTTTTTGCTGAGCCTTTCAAAATGTTTCAAGAGCAGTGACTTTTCCTGTGATGTGGACACCCATCTGTTACATGGAACAGGGGTACGAGCTCCAACTCATTTTATAATTTGCTAGTTCGCAAGTGGGAATAGTTTCTTGTAAAACTAGTAAACCTCATTTCCCCCCACATTTGATCATTTTTTTTGGTGGGGGTTAACCAAAGCCCGCATATAATCTTATACTTGAATGAAAAAGGAAATGTTTAAGAATTTCTTTGGCTAGGTTTTGTTTTTTGGCAAGAGGAGGCTATGTGACTTTAATTGCCTTCAGTGTGGATCTGTCAACATAACCCTTGAAGTGTTACTGTAGGAAATTACTGGGCTTGTAAATCATTTTAATTAGTAGTAAGCTTAAAATTCTCCTGCTTTTCTCTGCTTCCTGATGTTCAGGAAGTGTGGGAATAGAAGGAGGGATATGAGATGTGGCCAGTCATGTAAACACAGGCTAGTGTTTTAATTTTATAAAAGTGAAGGATTACATTGCCTGATTGTATTCTTTTCTCTCCATACATCCTTTAAAACTATTAGAAGTGAGAGATGAGCTCTAATTGGCAACCAGAGCAGTTGATGTGCAGGATAAATGGAGCTGGAACAGAAGAGATTATAAGATCAGCGCATAGAGAAAAACATATCTGACTGAGTCAGTGGTAGAAATGACTTAGGAGTTTGGCTTTGCTTCTTCAAGCTGTAGTACTTAGACCTAAGTGGTTTCAAAGGAGTTATGTTTTATAATCATGCTGTTACTGGGGGAGAAGAATTTTCCCTTTCCTTCAATGAGATATTTTAATGATTTACGTTCATTCACTCAAAAGATGTTTTATCTGTGTGTACGTAAGTACCAGGCACTGTTCTGGTATTGGGGATACATCAATGAACAGAAGAGATAAAAACCCCTGTCTGCAGGGAACTTACATCCTAGTGGTTAGAGATAGACAATAAATAAAACAAATAAGAGAAATGAAAGCAGACAAGGAGCATAGGAAGGATTGGAGAAGGATTGCAGTTTTAAGCATGGGAGAAGGTCTCACTGGGAGATTGACATTTGATCACAGATCTCAAGGAGGTAAAGGAAGGAACATACACGTATCCGGGAAACAAGTGTTCCATGAAGAAGCAACAGCCCTGAGGGCCAAGAGGCAGGAGGGGCATGACTGGTCTGTGTCGGGGATAGAGAGAAAAGAGAGAAAACCAGTGAGAAAAGGGGGGGAATGATGATAGTAAGTGAAGTGGGAGAGGTGGTGGTTTTGAAAGTATATGGACCTGTAGCAGCATGCTGTTCTTATAACGGAGTCATTGGTTTTCCCCTTTCCTTTTAGAAATGCATAAACAATGAATCTTGGATCACTGAAAAAAAAAAAGTGCTAACGTCATGCCCCTCTTATCTCAAACAGAATTGGAGATCATCATGCCTGAAACAGGCAGCACAGATTCTTATTTGGGTTCTAGATACAGGAATCTCAATATTGGGTAATGAATCCAGCAAAAGTTTTTTTCTTGCTACGACTACTGTGTTAGAGAAGGACTGCCTTGTCGCTCTGTTCAGTGTGTTATGCATTTGTTGCCCGAGTCCCTAAACAACATTCACAGATTGGCAGTGGTGTATGAGTTTATATTTTCCTTCAGAGATTAATTTAGCTGGCAGAATTAAGGACATTTGAGACTAATTTTGCATAATTTTTGTTTTCTTATAGTATACGGAGCAGAAATTTTCTGTGAAGCAAAGAAAAAAATGTTAATAAACATATTATGTCCATGGATCTCCCATCATTCACTTAGATTATGTATACATGAAACACATTCTGCCCTACTATACTAATTGTCTTAAGATTTGGTTACTTATTTTCTTGCTTTTCTCACTCTTTATGGTTAATAATTATTATAAATTAGTTCTAATATGTTACATATATTTAACTTATTTAATATGTATATGTGATGCTATGATTTTACACAGCGATGTTTAATACACATGAATATTTTTTGAAATACACTCTGACTCATTCTTTAAATGGGTTCTTGCTGCATTATTAGTTTGTCTATGATTTCGCATGATTTCATACATGTTGCTGCCAATTATATACTTCTTAGAATGTTTGAACTTTTGTTTCAGTAAATAAGAGCTCAAAAACATGAAAAAATAATTAGTACAATATATAAACAATTCTTATGAACGTATTTGTATTCTGCTTCAAATAGGTGACTCAAATGGTTCAGTGCAAAGAAATTAGATGTTTTATGGCACTATCTGCCGGTCACTTTGTGTTAAATTTATAAATTAACTGGATAATCTTGACACGTCAACTGGATATTTGCTTATTCATTAACTGGCATAATCACATAGAAATAGTAAAACTTGAACTCTAAGTAAATGTATAAATTGGTTATAATAAAAGATAATAATAACACAAAACAATAGATCTTTATATATGTATAGTGCTTTATAATCTGTAAGTTTTTTTCTATTGTGTTCTTAATAGAAATGATTTGTGATTGTTAACGTTGTAATCTTTAATCACAAACTTGTCTCTGTGGAGAATGAAACACTTAGAAACCTAGTTCTGCTCCAGTAGTGAAGAGAGTCTGAAACTGTTTATAAAAACTTAGCACATGGCTCTCTGCTCCTCCCCATTTGACAGACAGCTGCATCTTCTGGTGCAGTGCCAGCCGAGTTCCCGAGACGCAATGGTGAAGGTCAGAGGAAACAGATTTGACCAGGGCTTCTTTTAACTTTGGCAAAGTGGATGTTGTCACCATCAATGACCCCTTCATTGAGCTCAACTACATGGTCTCCATGTTCCAGTATGATTCCATCACAGCAAATTCCATGGCACCATCAAGGCTGAGAAACTTGTCATCAATGGAAAGCCCATCTCCATCTTCCAGGAGCAAGATCCCACCAACATCAAATGGGGTGGTGGTGTTGCTAAGTATGCTGTGGAGTCTACTGGGGTCTTCACCACCATGGAGAAGGCTGGAATCACTTGAAAGGTGGGGGCTAGGAGGGTCATCATCTCTGCCCCTTCTGCTGATGTCCCCGTGTTTGTAATGGGTGTGAACCATAAGAAGTATGACAACTCTTCAAGATGGTCAGCAGTGCCTCCGGCACCACCAACTGCTTGGCCTTCTGGCCAGTGTCATCCATGACAACTTCAGCATCATGGAGGAACTCATGACCACAGTCCATGCCATCACTTCCATCCAGGAGACCGTGGACAGCCCCTCTGGAAAGCAGTGACGTGATAGCCAAGTGGCTTCCCAGAACATTATCCTTGCTTCTACCGGCACTGCCAAGGCCGTAGGCAAGGTCATCCCTGAGCTGAATGGGAAGCCTCCTGGCATGGCCTTCCATGTCCCCACCCCCAGTGTGTCAGTCGCAGATCTGATCTGCTGCCTAGAGAAAGTTACCAAATACAATGACATCAAGAAGTTGGCGAGGCAAGCATTGGAGGACCCCCTTGAGGGCATCCTCGGCTACACTGAGGACCAGATTGTCTCCTGTGACTTTAACAGTGACACCCACTCTTCTACCTTTGATTCTGAGGCTGGCATTGCTCTTAGTGACTACTTTGTTAAGCATATTTCCTGGTATGACAATAGATTCGGCTATAGCAACCAGGTTGTGGACCTTATGGTCCACATAGCCTCCAAGGAGTAAGACCCCCCGGAACCGCCAGGCCCCGCAAGAGGAAGCAGCACTCAGCTGCTGGGGAGTCCTTGCCCCAACTCATCCCCAGCACACTGAGAATCTCTTGACCTCCACAGTTTCTATCCCAGACCCCTTGAAGAAGGGGAGGGGCTTGGGGAGCCCTACCTTGTCGTGTACCATCAATAAAGTACACTTAGCCAGCCTCCCCCCTCGTAAACAAAAACAACAACAACAACAAAGCTTAGCACATTTTAACTATCTCCCTTTCTAACCAAAAAGCCAAAAGAAGGTGTTTCCATTACTCAGTGTACCCTATTCACTTCTGCTTAGTTATAGTAAACTATAATTTTATAGTATGGGTTGAATTATTTTACTTTTCTCTACCAAGAATTTCAATTATTATTAAAGAGAGTTATCTGAATTAGGTGGATCTAAATAACATTATCATAAAGAATTTTCTTTTTTAAAAAATATTTTATTTATATATTTGAAAGAGAGAGTGAGAGAGATGAGAGGGGAGAAGGTCAGAGGGAGAAGCAGACTCCCTATGGAGCTAGGAGCCCTATGTGGGACTCGATCCTGGGACTCTAGGATCATGACCTGAGCCGAAGGCAGTCGCTCAACCAACTGAGCCACCCAGGCGCCCCTATCATAAAGAATTTTAATGCCAAGAAAAAAACAAAGGTGAACAATTTACTTTACAAAATTGTGCTTTGGCATATTTTTTTGTAGCAAATGAATAGCCAGTATCTGTGTTTGTGAAATGGATATGTATATGAATTTTTGAATCAACATTTGAAAGTGATATTTAAAATGGAAGTCAGCAGTTCTAAACTGAAAGGATTTATTTATTTATTTGTTTGTTTGATTGTTTATGGAACCTTTGTACTCATCTTTTTAAAGCTCGGAAAATTGAGAATGAGAAAACAAGGATATAATAACGAGGTTGCACACACAGCTAAAATGTAAAGGCAGGCAAAAAAACATTTAAAAGAAGAGTGAGGGAAAGTTTTAGAGTAGTGAAGATGAATGACAGCAAGTAAGAAGTTGCAAACGCAAGGACGCCTGGGTGGCTCAGTGGGTTAAAGCCTCTGCCTTCGGCTCAGGTCATGATCTCAGGGTCCTGGGATTGAGGCCCACAGCGGGCTCCCAGCTCAGCGGGGAGCCTGCTTCCTCCTCTCTCTCTCTGCCTGCCTCTCTGCCTACTTGTGATCTGATCTCTCTCTCTCTCTGTGTCAAATAAATAAAATCTTTAAAAAAAAAAAAAGTTGCAAACGCAAGTTTGCAACCCCCTTTTCCAACTTCTCACAGTCCCTGTTCCAAAGACCCACTTGAAACTTTATTTTCAGATCTTTGCCACCTATTTCCTTCTTATTTAACATCTGATTAACAGCATAAGGGGAAATAAGTGCTTCTACATGTGTCTTTTAGCAGAAGGTTTAGATGTGGAATATAGAGTATATCTTTTAAAAATTTTTGTTTAAATTCAGTTAATTAACATAGAGTGTATTATTAGTTTCAGAGGTAGAGTTTAGTGATTCATCAGTTGCGTATAACACCTAGTGCTCATTATATCAAGTGTCCTCGTTAATTCCCACCACCCAGTATCCCAGTCCCTCCACCCAGTGCCCCCCAACAATCCTCAGTTTGTTTCCCAGTATACTTTTTTAAAAAGATTCAAGAATTCAATTGTTTGTTACTTCATAACACATTTGTGTCATTGAATCATTCAACAGTTTTGCAAAACTAATAGTTTGTAGCTTTTTACGTAGACTGGGTACATAATTGGTGTAAATACCGTAGGGTACACAGATTCATTTTCTTTCCCTCTTTTAAGTAACAATATTTGCTACATTGCCTTAGTATTTATGATGTCAAGATGCAAGACACATAATTGAGGTGAGAGCACAATGTTCATTATACATTATTCCTTATACTAAGAGAACCCTGCTGCAAAATTGAAATTGAAATTCAGGTATGTCCATACATATATCCATTCATAAAAATAAGGATACTCTCAGTATAAGCCATACTGTATTCCCAGTGCAATTTACAAGACCTGCTACTTACAATAAAATTTCACAAAAGATTTAAATCTACCAAAAATATTAATGCTGCTGTTTTCAGCAAGTTGTAAGTGGCTGGGAGCCAAGCTACAGCGATTCATGCCAGAAAATCTGTACACCAGAGCCTTATAGAGAATGATTAGTTAACATCATTTTAATGATGAATTAATGAGCAGTAAAAGCATTCTAATTCCAGTATGTACAAAACCTTCTATTTGAAGACACAGGACCAGAGAGAACAGATCCATGACCTTTGTGATACTGGCAAAGGTTGGGTTCACTAGAGTTAACGCCCAATCCGTCTTTCAAGGTTAACTACACATGCCATGCTGGGAAATGAAACAATTACTAACGAATTTTATAGGTATATTCTGTCAAATTTAAAAGGCAATCAGAAGTCTAAATGAAAATTATGCCTGGGGAAAGCATATAAAAAGAGAGAAACTAGGAAGGTGTGTATGGGTACCTCTGTGTGCTTATTTCCTAAAAAAACTGCCCTCAGAAGAAGGCAACATAAACTTTTCAAGTACACAAATGAAAATCCTTATACTGAATGAAGAGAATACTCGGCTTCTGGGAATGGAAGTGTGTTCAGGAAGGACAGCATCTAATCATCTGGGCAACACTAGCACAGCAAGGGTAGATGATTCATTATTCTGTAATTAACTTTTAATTAACTTTACTCTGCTTTACTTATTTTAGAAAATTAAATAAACTTCATTTTATTGCTCATGCTAAACCAATGAGCAGAAGCTACAGTTCTGCTCTAATTAAAATAAGCAGTTGAGCAAAATTGTGTGTAAAGCATAATGAAGAACTGTTTCTGTCCCATTGATATATTTCTTATGTTCTGAAACACTTTGGTAGGTTTTTCGAGAATTCCATTAGTTAGGCATTGAAGTCGTCTAAAATGTGTGATTTAAGAAATAATATTACAGGCCAGTCTTAAGTATGGGGGCACATAATTGATTTAAACTTATTAAGTAACATTTCAAATTAGATGACTAAGAGTAATGAGAGAAAGAGAGGGAGGGAGAAGGAGGGAGAGAAGAGGAGAAGGAAGAAGGAAGGGAGAAACAGGAAAAATTTGAAATTGCACTAGTTCATCAGTCATCAGAGCAATATAGATACATATTTTAGTGGCAACAAAAAAGGGAAGTCATAGAGCTAATGCAGTAAGATTATATATTCTGCATCCTTTTTTATATCCTTGCTCTTTTATTCATTTTTAGACATTTGTCTGTCACATGTTTTGGTGTTAAGCCTAAGACCGTGAAATTTAATAATCAGGTGTTCTAATTGTTCTAATCATATGCTACAAAAGAATATTTGACAGAAGAATGAATTATATTTAATTTGGTGAACTTGATCTATAATGCTCTTAATATAAAAGTCAAATGAAATTACTTCACTTGAACATCTAAATCATTAATACATTTTCTATTTTGTTTATAATTCTTATAATTCTTAAAGTATATTAAAAAACCCCACATAACTCTAAGATATCAATTATTAAAATACTATATCTCACCAGTTAAGAGCTTTTGGCTTCCTTGCTGACAATCACTAACATTTCCATTCCAGAATAATAACCCAGTGACCACTTTATTCTGATTTCAGATTATAAATTCTACAATTTTGAACTTCTGAAATCTTTCTTCTGATTATTATTTCTGTGATTTCTACCTTCTCCAATTTTTAATACCTTCTGAATCTGTTTTTTTTTTTTCCTTATCCTGTGCTCTTGTTAAATATTCTGTGTTCTCTAAGGATATCATCCCTTTCTGGTTTCACTTACTTTTCTCCGCAGCCTTATGTATGGTCCGCCTTGTCGACATTATAAGAACTAGCATTCTATAGATTCCTCAACCCTATTGTAAACTCCTAGACAACCAGTTTTCAACTGTGAAAAACTTCCACTTCCTGAAAAGTATTGATTTTTGCAAAGTAATGTGTACAAGAAACTAGGGAAGTGAAACAAAGGCCAAATACCTTGACTGGATCAAAATCATCTTTAACTAGAACTTTCCCATATTCTGAAATGTACTTAGTTCATCTCTTGATACAGAGAAAGTGATCAGTATTAAAAAAATTATTTCCTTTTTTGTTTGTTTTAAAGTGAGGGAATTAATGAATTGGGTCCACAGCAAATTCTTTTCATTTAGCTTCAGCTGAACATTTCCTTATTTGCTAGTAATTCCTTTATTCATCTTCAAGCAAGCTTCTTCTTATTACTTAAAGCATCTCTCTTAAAATGAAAAAAATCCAGAATTTTTGATAAGGTGTTAGAAGGTCCACTCATAAGAGGAAACAATGAAAGAAGAAAGTAAAAGCTTAAGTTTGAACAATGAGAAAGACATAATGATTGAAAGCAATGAACAATGGATTTTTTCATTATTTAGAGAATTAATATTTATTTTTATACTAGTGTCTTTATTATTATTATTATTATTATTATTATTTAACTTTCTTTAGTAGAGGTTCTGAACCTGTATATTTAAGGCAATTATAGAGCGTATGCTATGTGTAGGTCTCTGTATGTGTCAAGAGTGTATGTAAATCTGTTATCAACTCTAGCTATCAGCACTTAAATATATTGCTCTTTATCAAATGCAAGAACATAGCCAAAAACTGGAAATCATTGGTTGTCATAGAATAGTTGATCAAAGTATAGGCTAAAGTTTTTCATTTATTTAAACTGCTTTCCCAGTTTTGGTATAGTTTCCTAGGATGAGACTTAATGGAGAATCATACATAACAGACTGGCAGCTATCACATTTCACACATCCTGAACAAGTGTATCTTCTGATTCTGTGAGCCTCACTGTTTTCCATTCTTCCCTTCATCATTTTTGATTTATTCTCTGTACTTGTAGGTACCTCATTTTCAGGCATTCTCTAAACTTTATGTATTGTCCTTGGTTTTTATTTCTAATGCCGAATCCTCTTACTATTGCAAAGTATTTCTTAACATCATATAAGGCTGAAACATTTTCTTCTTTAGTTTCAGATCAGTGCTCCTTGTCCTCCCATCTTCTGATGCTCTGAATAATCACATTCTTTCATTTATACAGATACTTATAAGGTATTTATAGACTGTGATCAAATTCCCTTCAATCTTCTCCTCTCTTGACTATATAAATGTCTATGATCCTATATCTCATCCAACACCCTACTTTTATCATTTTTGCCCTTCCTTTTTATTATTAATTTTCCATTAACTCTCTCAGTTCTTGTACAACTTTTCCATTGCCAATAAATAGAAATGCAGTAACTTATTTATTTTTATCATAGGCTAAGTAGGGTTTAATCCTTGACAAGAAGGTTTTGTCAGTATGTCAAGTTATATATTCATTATATGGACTGTACTTACTCTTCACTTATTATACATTCAGTTGTTTCTGGACATTGTAGTGCTTATTACTCCTTTAATTTCTAGTGTTACTTCCCTGAAAGAGCCTCAGTTCTCTGAGTCACTGGAAATGCCAGTATTGACTCTGAAAAGAGTATTATACCTGCAATAATTTGCTGATTACAACTGCAAAAATGTGGCCTTGAGCTTGTATTCATTCGTCATCAACTTAACTAATTTCAAATGTGATTATTACTTCTCAAGTTTCTATCTTTGTCCATTTTGTGGAAGTTTTTCTAAATAAATAGAATTGTTAATTAGCTTGGCTATTTCTATGCTGTTGTGGGTATATGTATGCATATATATATATATTTACAAGAGTAGCTATAGGTGTCCTACTGTATATATTTATAAAAACTAGCTATAGGTGTTCTACTGAATTTTTAAATGCATTGGTAATAGAGATCTTGAAGAATTTACTTGAGATACTTATTTGGCTCACTGATAAAAGTGAGCCCAAATGCCATGATAAAAAATACATAAAGACCCCAATTGAAGAATTTTGAAAAAAAAATAGGGCAGTAAGGTATGTATGTATATGTATGTGTGTATATTAGTTGGGGTGTTATTAAGATTAAGGATCTCAGAAATAGTGCCCTTCTTGTGAAATTGTGTGCTGACTATCTTTATCCTGTGCCTCATATTTTGGTTCAAAGAAAATTTATATTGCAAAAAATGGTCTCTAAAATGCAGTTTGTTAGCCGTCGATTCATACTGACATGGAGGCATAGGGTGTTAATGTTCACTTATCACCTACTTTTCAATAACAGGTTTTAGATGAACTCTCTGCTTTGGGTAATTTCTGCAGTGATGGTTAGTATAACAAATTAATGTTTCATATTTATGTATTTTAATGGGGCTTTCAAAGTATTACAATGTAATTTTTCTAAAGTAATATCATTATTGAATATACCACAGGAATAACAACTCTGCAAGTTCAGATTGTCAAAGTATCTTCAGTACATACTGCCTAAATTTTTTGACATGGCCCTAAAATTCTCCGTGACTAAAATAAGTGTATAAACTAAACATAGTAGAAGATAGTTCAAGCCACTTTTCTAAGAAGTCATTGTCTCCAAAAGTTAGAGGATAGTGTATAAAGAAAATAATAATGATGGTAGAAATACTTTCTCAGGAAAACAGACATGTAACTCCCCTTCTTTTTTCATATTTGTTTTTCCTGGACCAATAGAGCCAGCTTTGTAATATTGCTACAAGTAATTGCAATCCTAAGACAAAAGGGTCTATGCAAACAACTCATTTTCTGTCTCATAGTCCTTGTCATGAAATAGCAAATGTATGTACTCTCTTCTAGTCAGATATTATTGTCTGTTTTATCCTCTTAGAAGTCCCCTCACAGGGTCAGTGCACAATTCCAATTCTTTCACCTGTGGGAATAGAAATTTCCTCAATGGACATTAGTATTTCCTTTTCTCATTCATTGTAGGACCTTTTCTTCCATTTCTGTCTCAGTCTTCAGGATCTTTTTATGTATGTGATTATGTTTGGCTCCATATATTTTTGCCATTCCTTTGCCAGCTTTCAGGCCTTTTAGAACTTCATCTTAGGTTTACAAACTTGGATACATAGTCTCAGAGCAAAATACCTACCATCCTTCGTACCTCGTGCCTCCATGTATGTACCATATATCCCACCTGTAATCTCATACCAAACTAAAACAGTACACTTGATCCAGTACTGCTAATAATGTAATAATCAAATATTCATAGTTAAGATAGTGATACTTTTCCTATGTAACAACCATATAATTCTGATAATTCATGTTAATTTTATCTCTCATAAGTTCATATGTAGAAAAACAAAATATTAATTTGCTCTAGATCCATTTTACATGTTGATAGAAGATGGTGAACATCTTAACACGTTTTACATTAGGTAAGCTATCCTTCAGCCTTCAATATCCTGTGGATTTTATTAATTATATGTAGGTACTAGCTTTTTGAGTCATTTATCCAAGAGGACCTATTTCAGGTTTAGTCATAGAAGGGACTGGAACCAACAGAAAGCTGAACTGAGGCTGAGTCTGAGATCATAAAACTGGGAATGAAGATTTCTAAGATTGCTGTAAATCAGGAATTAGCCAACCATCCAGAAGACCCTAGGTCAAACAGTAACCAAATAATGTGGACTCTTGTTCTCGGCAGCAAGCTGACAAGCCAGAAACCATAAAATCAAAGCAAAGGTCAGGAAACCAGTGATATCCATGACTGTGGCAGGTTAAAAATCTGGGGATTGTGATGTTAAAGGAAAGGAGAGCAGAGTCAGTAACTTCAGTGGTCAAAGTATGTAAAATGCCATGACCTAGATATCTGGTTTTATAAGAGACTAGCCCCAATAATCAAATGTGGAGAATGGGATGAGATTATGTCTGGCCTCTTCCTGCTCAGCATATGGCCTTGTACTCGTTAGCACAACCAGAGAGAAATGACAGGTCCCTAACAAAATGTGGTATTATGGAGAAAGATGTTCTCTAAAGGAGCCTAGGTGGGGCGCCTGGGTGGCTCAGTGGGTTAAAGCCTCTGCCTTCGGCTCATGTTATGATCTCAGGGTCCTGGGATCGAGGCCCGCATCGAGGTCCGCATCGAGGCCCGCATCGGGTTCCTTGCTCGGCAGGGAGCCTGCATTCTCCTCTCTCTGCCTGCTTTTCTGCCTACTTGTAATCTCTCTCTCTCTCTGTCAGATAAATAAATAAAATCTTTTTAAAAAATTAAAGAAAAATAAAGGAGCCTAGGTAGTCACTCAACATTTATTTAGCTCCTACTAGGTGCCAGAGACATTTCTAAGTATTGGGGAGGCAATTAAAATTAAATTTTATAGTACTTATCCTCCCATTTATAATCTAGAAAAGGATATAGATAAGTAAATGGGCAATTACACAGTAATGTAATATGTGCTATAATGTGAAGACCTACCAGCTACTTGGGTCATACATAATTGGGACCTCTAACCCAATTTGCAAAATTATGTTAAGTTTCTAGAGGTACAGGAAGCTAAGTTGGCATTTCAATCATAAGAGGAAGAGGGAAGAGTATTTCAGGCAGAGGAAGTGTGTGCAAAAAAAAGAAGTGAAGGGGCTCCAGGGTGGCTCAGTGGGTTAAAGTGTCTGCCTTCGGCTCAGGTCATGATCTCAGGGTCCTGGGATCAAGCCCTGCATCTGGCTCTCTGCTCAGCAGGGAGCCGGCTTCCTCCTCTCTCTCTTGCCTGCCTCTCTGCCTACTTCTAATCTCTCTATCAAATAAATAAATAAAATCTTTAAAAAAAAAAGAAGTGAAAATGTGAAAAAGACTATGGAGCATTAATAAATATATAGTTTAATATGCCTGAGAGAAGGGTGCCTGGGTGGCTCAGTGGGTTAAAGCCTCTGCTTTCGGCTCAGGTCATGATCTCAGGGTCCTGGGATCGAGGCCCGCATCGGGCTCCCTGCTCAGCGGGGAGCTTGCTTCCCCCTCTCTCTCTCTGCCTGCCTCTCTGCCTCCTTGTGATCTCTCTCCCTCTGTGAATTAAATAAATAAAATCTTTAAAAAAAAAATATGCCTGAGAGAAGTCCTGGGGCTCTGGAGGAAGGACTGGAGACCCATAGGGTATTAAAAAATGAAAGGAAACTAAAGATTCTATGGTCTGGACCTTAAGAGAGCTGACACAGTGGAATTATTTCCAGTATACTAGGCTTAAGCCATTTTTTCTATTTATGTTAAGTCAGTGTCTGAAGCTGGTCACCCCCAAACCTGCTGTCCTCCATGGTGTTGGTTTTGGCATGTCATTTATATTTCCCCCACCACGTGATCTTGATTTTAATTTAGCCAGGCCTCAAATATACATATAACAACATTCTTGCTTAAATGTGTTCTTAAACCTTTATTTAGGTCTTACAATTTTGTAAATATCCTAACAATTCAGTTTAAACTTTTGTTGAACACCTATTATGTGTGATAAGCACCAAAAGGTGACTAAGACAGTGCTTGCCATCATAAAGCACATAGTCTTTTTGGGAGGATATACATATTAAACAGAGACTTGAAAATATAGCATGGTACATACTAAGAGAGATACATGGATCAAGAAGAAGTACAGAAGACTAAGAATTATACCTGAGGCAGTCAAAGACAACTTTATGTAATATTTGATTTAGTCTGGAAGAATAGAGAGGAATGTACAATACAGAGAAATCATCAAATATAAAAGCCTGAAGAATAATAAAAAGAATAGGTAAACCCAGAGAAAAGTGACAAGGGACTTCACTATGGCTTATAATTAGAATTGATGAAGTTGTAGAGTATTCTGAAATGATATTGAACAGATGTTGGAAGTCATAGCTAAGATAGGGAATTTGAAATTTTTCTATTGGTAACAGTCATCAAATTATTAGGTAACAATTTTCTTTTCTTATTTTTTTAGATTTTTATTTATTTGACACAGAGAGAGAGATCACAAGTAGGCAGAGAGGCAGGCAGAGAGAGAGGAGGAAGCAGACTCCCTGCTGAGCAGACAGCCCAATGTGGGGCTTGATCCCAAGACCCTGAGATCATGACCTGAGCCAAAGGCAGAGGCTTTAACCCACTGAGCCACCCAGGCGCCCCTTAAATATTTTTAAAAATTAAAAAAATTTTTGAGGACAATAACTCTGAGAGCATTGTAGTTGATTGTCTGGACTAGAGAAAAATTGGTGGCTTGTTAGGTACTCATTCCACTAACAGAGATGATGAATGTTGAGAAAAGAAGGTAGAATTCAATAAATCTTTTTGAGCTACAATGGGGAAAACACTTAAGATGAGTAATGGTGGTGAAGCTGGAGAGAAATGGAGGGATTCTAGAGACATATAGGAGATAAAGTTGACAAAACTTGAAGATTCTTTGGATTTGGATGTGGAGAGAGGAGGAATCAAGGCTTACCCCTATCTTTCTTGTTTGCACAACTGAATGGAGGCTGGGGCCATACACTGGGATGGAGGAGATGGTGTGGGTTATTTTTGGACCTGTTCTGCCTAAATTTTCCTTTGAGGAGTGGAGGAGGCATTATCAGTAGGCAATGGGCTATCTTAGTCTACAGCTCAGAGGAGAAGCCTAGGCTAGAGATGTTTAAATTATGATACTGTAGATAATAATTGAAGCCAGAGTAATGGATCAGGACACCTTTTAGAGAAATGCAGCATCAGCAGATGAAAGAGTCTAGAAGAGAGCTTTGAGAAATCCCAACCTTCAAAGCCTGAATGATGAGCTGAAGGAGTAGTTCCACTGTGGTATATGTAAAACAAACAAAGAGAAATTACGGTCACAGGAGCTAAGGAAATGTATTAAAAGGAAGGGAATAATCAACAGTGCTAAAACTGAGAGATAAGAAATTGAAAGGACTAAAACTTAACACAGAAGTAATTCATGACTAAACCAAAGTTATCTTTCAAAACTGTTTTGAGGAGAAGCCAGATTGGAGTGGCTTTTTTTTTTAAGATTTTTTTTTTTTTTTTTTGACAGAGAGATCACAAGTAGGCAGAGAGGCAGGCAGAGAGAGAGGAGGAAGCAGGCTCCCCACTGAGCAGAGAGCCTGATGCGGGACTTGATCCCAGGACCCTGAGATCATAACCTGAGCCGAAGGCAGAGGCTTTAACCCACTGAGCCACCCAGGCGCCCCAGACTGGAGTGTTTTAAGGAAAGTTTGTGTAGCAAATTAATAGAGATAGTGAGGGTTAGGTAAGACATTCAAAAAGTTTGTGAAAGAGAAGAAAGGTAGGACAGTAGCTAGAGTGAGAAGTGGGGTTGAGTTATATGTTTTAGATGGACACTATTAGAGTATGTGGTTGAGGGAAATTGTAGATGAAGTGAAGTGATAAGTGGCTACCATTGCCTTTGTGTTTACACAAAATGTTCTCCTTCCCAATTTAAAGATATCCTATGGTAAAACAAAATGACATCGAATTTTGGGGGCTTGAAGGTCACAGAGATTGGGAAGTCAGGAGTGTCACTAGGTAGTTCATTGAAGGAAAAGAAATTAATTCTGGGCCCTAAACTGTGGGAAGAAAAAGGAAACCCATGTATTGCTCGTGTTTTTCATCTTGAATTATAAAAAAGTAACTGAATAATTTTAACTGTTTCCTCTTTAGTTCTATAATCCGCATATGGATAACATAGGATTCACTCAGCAGGTTGCAAGCTTGTGCCTCTAAACGTATTTAGTTGAGCGAGAAGGCACAAAATGGAACCATATGTGTTTTCTTTTTAGGTAATCTGCTTCAGTAGTATTGTCAACACTTCTGAGAGCCTCTTCCATATGCATCTTGCCATACTTCTTAAAGAGTACTCTGTGTTGAGTCATTTTGATGTCATCTATTAAACCCTCCTTGCAAATTCTTTTGCATATTTTGCAAATACTTATTCATTGTTTTATAGGATTTATGAAAATAATAGCCTCTGTAATAAGATATATTGTAAGAATGTTAAATCACAAACAGATCTCACAAAGATATATTTCAAACACTCAGTACCACTTAGGAACAGCCATTTGAAACAGATAAGCTGTGTATCAAGGTTTGACCGTCAATAAACGTAGGTGAGTTTGGGACACAAATGAGATTCCTATAATAATGATCCTTTGGGAAAATCTCATGTTTCTTGTACATAGAATCCAAATCCTAAGGCTATTACTAATAACCCCTGGAGCTGCTTTACTTTCTTTGTTTTGTAATGACACTTTAAAACAGCATTCATGGATATTTTTGGCAATATTAACCTTGATGTGGGATTTAACCTTTACAAAACTGACGTATTTCTTTTAACATTGAGAAATCTGTTTATGTTGGACCACTACACATATATTCAACACAATGCATTTTCAATGTTCTGTTCATTGAGTTTAGGCTTTATTTAAACTAGACCCTTGTTCCTCACAATCAGATTCACCTCTACTGTACCTCTCTCCCCCCACTCCTCCCCTTCATGTGTGTTCAATGCATGGAGCTCATTCAGTAAATGTGCTTTATTTAATAACAGACACACTAATAGGAAGTAAATAGTTGAAACAGTGAGATAAGCAAATGACAAAGTTTTGCCCACTATAAATTTTTGTAACTTATTCATTGGCATTCTACAACACTTTTTTCCTAACATAAATTAAAGATTGTCATACAAATCTATTGAATTGAAATGCTGTGCTACTCACTTCTGTCTCAGAATATGTTTCTTTTTTCCTTTCTCAGACTTACTGCCTGGTTTCCGAAGAGATTACAGCTTGGTTTTGTACCCATACAGTTTTCCCTTAGTCAGTTGCATGGCAGCCAGATATTCTAGTTAGTTTATTCCCTGTCACATGCTGCTGCTCTGTCAAAACTGTTCACTTACATTTTTCACAGATCACTACTAGCCATGAACAACATTATTCTGCAGAAAACCTGCTGTCCATGCTCTCTACACTAGCTGCCATTACACCCAGCACTTTCCTTCTTTCTCTAGGACATGTCACTCATGTGTTTCAGCAAATGCCAGCTGTCCCTTATACCTAGCACACTATCCCTCCATCAGGGACACTTTACATGTATTCTGTATTCATTTTACTGGGCACTTACTTCTGTCTAGCAAATACCATTCATTCATCCACTCCTTCGGGCTTCTCTCATCAAATGCTGTATTCCCTATCAATAGGGATAAAGTTTTCTAACATATTTCTCTTTTCCCCTTATGACAATATTTTTTTTATTCAGCCATTTCTTTTACTCTGCAAACTGCATCTCCCATATTCTGTCAGGAGCATTTGCAAAAAGAACATTTTCCAAAAACAAAATGTATGTTTAAAAGTGTATATCATTATCTGTTTTTCAGAGGATCAGAAAGTTGAGGCTCTAAAAATAGGTAGTGTAGGGCTATCACTAGAATCTGGCAAGTGTGTATTTCTTTTTTTGTGGAAGGACATGGGATATTATGCAAATAGTAAAGACATTTACCTGTAAAAAAGCTATAATGTTAAAAAGAGAGTAACATTCATAGCTTTAATCTATGGCAATGAGTTTTATCAGTAAGAATGTCAGAGAACATAAGCGGTTAAGATTCCTGGAGGCAAAACGTACCCAATTAAGGTGATTTACCACATTCCAAAATGACTTGACAAGTACATTTAACTCTCTAAAATGATATCTGTTTTTATATCTGTCATGGATTAGAAAATTATGGGAATTCAAGATACCATCATCACCATCACCACCATCATCATCAAAGACATTTATTAAACATATTCCTATGATGGATCTGCTACTTAAACCTTTTAGGTATATAGCTCATGCCAGCAAAGAAGTTCTAGTCCACTATGGTGATACTAAATACCTATATTGAATATATGCATACATTAAATCAACAAATGCCCAGATTAAAAAATACTTTGCTGTTGTATTAAACTGAACATATTTTAACATAAGTCAGTTGCTGATGATTTAGATTAGGGGTTAGAAAACCTTCTCTGTAAAAGGCAGACAGTAAATATTTTTAGCTCTGTGGGTCAGATGGTGCCCGTGACAACTATTCAACTTTGATGTCATAGCACAAAAGTAGCCATGGAAATACATAAATGCTCATGACTGTGTTCCTGTAAAATTTTATTTACAAAAATAGGCAGTGGATGTATTGACCCACAAGCCATTGTTTGCTGACCTCTGATTTAGATAATAGAAGAAACTAATGTATTTATAGTCTTATTTCTTTTTAAGAAGCAAAATTAAGCAGACTTTATAGATAAAGGGACAATGACATGAGCCATCAAGCCAACCTAAGCTTTTAAGACAGAAAAGAAAATTCTTAGAGACCAAAAACAATAAGAAATGACAAATCTGGGGAGGGAAACCAATACTAAAACAAATAATTGGTGTGGAGTATTTCCCAATCTCCAGTAGCCTGAAGCTTTGGGTTGAATGATTCATGGGAGAAGGACTGAAAGCAGAGACTAGGGTCTCTCTGAGGTAGGAAGTCAGACTTTAAATCTCTAATATGAGGTTATAACTCTGATAGACTTCAGTGAGTAATCTTAAAATTTAAAATGAAATCTACCTATATTTATCTTTTTACATAGATAGGCAGATGGACTTAGCTTATAGGGATTGATAGTTTTATATACTGAGAATTCCAAGATACATGGACTTAGATTTTCAGTTTTCATTATCTTTGTGTCATCAGAAAGTATAAAGTCATAATTTCATTAAAAGTGGTTTTATGTTGCTTGTAATCACAGGCATCTAGAGTAAGCAAAAATTCCAGACATAACAAATCTTTTCATACATAGAGTTTAAAGAATTATGAACTCATAGGAAAAAAAAATCATAAAGCATGTACAGAAAGAACCAAGCTACTGTGAGTAAGATCTCGTAGAACCATTAACAGTAATATCAGGCCAGCAAAAGTTGTACATATTAGAATTATATGTAAAACATAAAATTAATAAATGTTTAAATAAAAGGGAATCAGAAGTGTAGTAAAAAGCAAGACATTATCACAACTATCAAGGCAGTTTATAAAAAATCATAGAAATAAAAATATAAAAACTGAAATTGGAAACCAATTGAGACAATTAAATAGCAGATTAATCACAAGTGAAGAGAGAATGAGTGAATTGGAAGATGGAACTAGAGGAATTGTCCAGAAATCAATACAATGAAATAAAAAAATGAGAAATACAAAAGACATTCTAAAAGACACGTAGAAATAGTGTTAGAAGTTATAAGGTGGTATGTAATTTGATTTCTGTAAGTAGAGAATAGAATGAATGGGAGACAGGCAATATTCAATGTGGTAATTAATGACTATGAAATTAACATATTTGAAGCCCCACCAGTCATAAGAAGGATACATCAAAAGGCATCCCCACCATGACTCACTATAATGAAAAGAAATTGACTGAATACAAAGATGGATTACAGAGGAATAACAATTAGATTGGTATGTGAGTTTGCAAAATACCCAACAATGGAAGCTAGAAAGCTGTGAAATGATATCTTCAAAATTCAGAGAAAATATAATTTCCAACATAGAATTGTATATCCTATAAAATTATTTTTCAAGAATAAGGATAAAAAAAGACTTTTTTTAAGGAGGGCAAAATTGAGAGAGCTTATTACCAACAGATCTCTCTAAAGAATTTCCAGAAGATGAGCTTCATGAAGAACTTAAAAATCATTAAGAAGGAAAGACTGAGAACAATCAAAGAATGGTAGAGAAAATAGCAAGCATAAGGTTAATCCAAATAAAACCTGATGGTATAAGAAAGTAGTAACAATACTCAATTTATGAGTACTAAATATTTATATTTAAATATTATGTATGAAAATATGTTTAGAGATAAAACACTCTAAGGTTTCATAATGTTTGAGATGAGAGAATAGATATTTAACTCAGGACATGTTTAAATATGCATGTTAACATTTTCGGGATGACCACTATTAGAATAGATAGATAGTGTGTAACTTCCAAACTAATGGAATATAAATATGTGGGAGCTGGGAAGTGAATAAACAAGCAAGTAGACAATAACAACAAAAATATTTTATATCATTTTTTTTTAAAAACAAGTAAGGGGAGGCACCTGGATGGCTCAGTGGGTTAAGCCTCTGCCTTCAGCTCAGGTCATGATCTCAGGGTCCTGGGATCGAGCCCCGCATCGGGCTCTCTGCTCAGCGGGGAGCCTGCTTCTCCCCCCCTGCCCCTGCCTGCCTCTCTGCCTACTTGTGATCTCTCTCTCTCTGTCAAATAAATAAATAAAATCTTTTTAAAAAAATAAAGCAAGTAAGGATAAAAATGATAGAAGAAGAGAGCAAGTAGAAAGCTCAACATAATAGGGTAGAAATGGGCACCTGGGTGACTCAGTGGGTTAAAACCTCTGCCTTCGGCTCAGGTCATGATCTCAGGGTCCTGGGATCGAGGCCCGCATCGGGCTCCCTGCTCGGCGGGGAACTTGCTTCCTCCTCTCTCTCTGCCTGCCTCTCTGCCTACTTGTGATCTTGCTCTCTGTCAAGTAAATAAATAAAAAAGATCTTAAAAAAAATAGGGTAGAAACAATTTCAGATTTATTACTTATTATAATAAATATAAACAGATGACATTCAGACTTTAAAACACAAAAGTGGTAGAACAGTTGAAAGATACAACTATGTTAATAGTAAGCAAAAGGATACTAATACTAATACCAACAAATACTAATACTAACCAAAATAAAGTTAGTGTCCTATATTATCCCACAAAGTAGACTTTAGGGCAAAGGGTGTTGCTAGCAATAAAGAGAAGCAATAAATAATGATTAGAGATTCAGTTTACCAGGAAGATGTAACAATTCAAACCTATTGTATTGCCAATAAAATGGGTTCAAAATATTTTTTATTTTTTAATTTTTTTAATTTTTTTTTCAAAATATTTTTTAAAAATTGGAAAACTCCAAGGAGCATAGATTTTATTTTTTTTTTATATTTTTTTTTAAAGATTTTTTATTTATTTGACACAGAGAGAGAGATCACAAGTAGGCAGAGAGGCAGGCAGAGAGAGAGAAGAAAGCAGGCTTCCTGCTGAGCAGAGAGCCCGATGCGGGGCTCGATCCCAGGACCCTGAGATCATGACCTGAGCCGAAGGCAGAGGCTTTAACCCATTGAGCCACCCAGCCGCCCAAGGAGCATAGATTTTAAATGCTATGTATATTTTTTAAAAAGGGACCTGACAAGATTTTTGAAGATCTTCAGTAACATTAAAAAACTGATGAAAAATCAACTGTTACTCAATTTTTAAAAGGAAATGTGTAACCTATGAAACTTTCAAACAAACAGGCAACTTAAAGATAAGCTAATAAAATAACCGATTTTAAGAATAAGGAAACCAAGATCTTAGTGGGTTTGGTAATCCACCAAAGGTCAGACAACATATACTGGTAAAACCAGCATTAGAAGCAAAGTAATGGGTTTCCATCCCAGAATGCCCATACAATTAATCACATTTCTCTTATAGTCTAAATGTGCTGGTTTTATTATTTTGGTTTTCTGTGCTTGTAGTTAGCAAGTACAGAAGTGATAGCAAAATTCATTTGGAAGAAGATACAGAATTACAATTGTGGTATAGAATCCTTTTCCCTACCATGTTAAATTTATACCCATATCCAGTCCTGGGAATAGATACTCTGGATTCTTCTGGGAATCATGTGTGACTGGAAAGAATCTGGGTTATATCAGAAGTTTGGAGAATCCTATATTCTCCTTTGCCAGTCACATGATTTGATGAAGTTTGTAGGGCTGGTTGGGGAAAAAAGATGTTAACAGCAATAGAGGTAGTGTTCCAACAACCTGAACATACCTGAACAGATAAATGCCTGTGGGAAGTTTCATTTTTCTATCACGTATTCTTAAATGCAAACCATACTTTGTTCACAATCTTTTGTCATAATGTTACTCTGTATTCATTGCATTATGCCAACAATATCTTTTGTTTATCCTTATTATTATTTCTAAGCCTCAGTTCCTCTCAATGCTTCCAGTTTATGAGTTAAATTCTTCTGATTAAATTTTTCTATCTACTGATATATTGCCAGACATTTCCATTTTTTTAAAGATTTATTTATCCATTTTATTTATTTTTTTTAAAGATTTTATTTCTTTATTTGACAGAGAGAAAGAGAGAGATCACAAGTAGGCAGAGAGGCAGAGAGAGAGGAGGAAGCAGGCTCCCCGCTGAGCAGAGAGCCCGATGTGGGCCTCGATCCCAGGATCCTGAGATCATGACCTGAGCCAAAAGCAGAGGCTTTAACCCACTGAGCCACCCAGGCTCCCTATTTATCCATTTAGTGGGGGAGAGAGAGTAAGAGCAGGAGGGGCAGAGGGAGAGGGAAAGAGAATCCCAAGCAGACTCTACACTGAGTGCAGAACATGATGCGGGACTTCATCTGAGATCATGACCTGATCAGAAAGCAAGAGTTGGACACCTAATTGACTGTGCCACCAGGCACCCCGTACCAGGCACTTTAACTGTCATCTCATTTATACCTTTAACTTCTCCAAAAGTGCTCTTACCTGTAGTGATATGTACTCATTTACTTTCTGTACTCCTGTACTTGGGCTGTTGATGACATTACCAAAAAAATCAGAGGGCATGTATGGGTAAGTCCCAATATATATTGCACAGAATTTCTGATTTCATCTGCATCTTCAGGAACTTCGTGATTTCTTTAAAGATATCTAAATTTCTAATCCTCTTAGAAACTATCTCCAACATTTATTATTGTCCTTAAGTTTGTAACCATGCCTTTGTTGCTTTTCTCAGCATATTATCTTGAACGTATGACCATTGCAAGAAAAAAATGGAGAACAAGCCTTCGATTTACCATTACCTCCCAGATTTTCTAACATTTGTTCAAGACATAATTATGAATGCCTAGCATGCTTGTACCAGGCACTTTTCTTGTCTCTGTTGTTTTAGATAAAACTTTGTCTAAGGTCTATACAAGATGAATCTTTACCTTTGCTCTTGATTCTCTGCCTATGTATACTAGGAGTCTTTCGTTCTTCAAGATGTTATAAAAATAAATTATATTTTCTTTTGCATTTTCAACACTTTCCTCCAATTTCTTTTACTTTGTTTTACTCATATTTCCATGTCTTTTCCATGTTAAAAAATCACTTCCCTTAAGTTTACATGTCCTTAGGTAGTCAGTCACTACCATTCTGCTACCCATGACTTCAGAGCACCTTGAAAGGGTGGTCCCTGCTTGAAGCTTCTACTTTTTACTTCCCGTTGATTATTAGACCTTCCAAACCCTGGCTTTTTTTTGACTACTCCCCAAAAAATCACTCTGGAAAGTGATTACCAAAATACTTCATTTTAGAAAAATCCAGTGAGTAGTTTTAGTTCTAAGCTGATTTGATCTTCAGTCTTTGATGTTATATACTGCTTTCTCCTCCTTAAAGATGCTTTTTCTTTACTGTGCTATTATTTTCACCTTTCCTGTTTTTTTCCCATTTTTTCCCCCAAATGTCCCTTCAAGTGCTTTTTCAGTGCTCTTTTTCCTCAGTTGCCTTATATGTATGTTGAAATTACCAAGAATCAGTTAGACTTCTTATTGCCTTACTTTCTGAGTTCTTCCTTTGAAAGATAAACTTACCATGAGTCCTCATTTGTGTGGATTAGGATTGGATTATTGGCATTCATTTGGATTAATCAGTAATCACATCTTCTCTTGATTTAATTATATTATAGTGCTTTATTGAGCTCTCCTTCTGTTTATTTTTACTTTCAATCTTTTTTTCATAACATGGCTCAATATGTTTTTAATATAATAACATAATCATCACACCTTTACCTAAAAATATTTAATTCCCTATATCTTATAGGGATTTAAAAAATTCCCTCCTTAGCACAGCACACAAAGCCCTCTATGATTTGGTCCCAACGAAACTTTCCAGGCTTTTCTCCAAGATTCTGTACCATATATATTATGCTTGAACTGCACATGACTTTTTATTAGTCTCCAAACATGCTCTTCTTTTTCATGCTTCCATAATTTTGGTGCTCCTCTCTTGATGTATTAAAAAAAATCCTTTTTTGTTTGTTTGTTTTTATGAAATTCTCGCCTGGTAGACTGCTGTCCATCCTTCCAGGATTGGTGCATATGTTGTTTCCTCAGTGAAGTCCTTCCAGAGTCCCTCAGGCAGGGTTAGTATTTTCTTCGTTAATATAGCCATGACACTTTATTCCTCTGTTATAGATTTCTCACATTGTATTATTGTGGTCTGCTAACTGCTCCCCTTCCCCAGAGGACAGTGGGCTCCTTGAGGACGAGTCAATCAAAGCAAAGCAAAGTGCCTGGAACATAGTAAGTACTGGATAATTTTGGTATTGGCTGAATAAATAGCCTGCTCTGACAACTGATGCCTTGATAGTATTGAATGCCTGAGAGTTTCCAGAACTGAAGTTTAGTCGTCTTCTTCTTTTTTTTAAAGATTTTATTTCTTTTTGCAAGAGAGACAGAGCGAGAGCACACCCATGCATAAGTCAGGGAGAGAGAGAAGTAGACTCCCTGCTAAGTAGGGAGCCCCATGGGGGACTCAATCCTAGGACCCTGGGATCATGACCTGAGCTGAAGGCAGATGCTTAACCAACGAGCCACCCAGGCACCCCAGAGATCCAGTGATCTTAAATACGCTAAACTAGTTTAGTATTCAAGTTCTCCCATACTCTGGCCCTAGAACCTTTTTGGGTCCATTTTTCACCTTCCCCTACCTGATCTTTATTTGTAGCTATACTATAAGCACCATGAGGCAGGAGCGATGTCTCCTCTTATGATCATTCTGTCATCACCACATGGCACATTTTCTAGAACATTCTAGATGCTCAAATTTTGTTGACTATATTAATGAAAGTACAATTTTTAAAGGATAATTCTTCAAATTCTTCTGTAGTTGTCATGGATAGGGTAGGAAATGAGACAGGATGGGTAAGCATATGACGAATAGAAGTGACTTAAGCTGGTGTGGTTGGGTTCTAGTGCCCACTTGTACTTTAACTAGAGCAACTCAACATACTTCACTTTTCCAGTTTTCATGGAAAAAGCATGAGTTTTAAATCAGGTAGACCATTAGTTTTAATATGGAACACTGTATGAGCTTTAGAAAAATACCATTTATTTAAGGTCTATGAATGAGGCAAGTGAGGTGCCAGGGCCCAAAGTTTAAGGGGGTCCTCATTCTTAGAGTCATGCATTTGACTTACCCTAGCCAAACTGGACTTGAGACCTCTCTCCAACATCTTGTTTTTTCTTTCTGTCAAGGCTCTTCTCCCTTCCAGTTAAACCTAAGGAAAGCCTACTTGGAATATAAGCCTTTCTGTGGTCACTCAGCAAGAGTCTCTCTCTGTCTCTGTCTCTCTCTCTGCTCTGAACTTCAGTGGATCTTTGATTTACACTTTTCAGACTTAACCTTTTCTGTTAATAATAATAATAATAATCCTGCCTGGCTGCCCATCTTAGCTCATGCATATTTTAGCTCACTTTCTTGATGCAAGTTCTCTCTGGGAGGGGATTCTATTTAATTCAAATTTAAATGATCTTCTACATCTAATATGGTGATTTTCATATAGTAGTTTTACCATAAAACAGTTAAGGATTTGATGAATATTCTTCCTATTTGTAGGGAATAGTGTAGTTCTTATATTTGGCTCTGAAGAAGTAGCTACTTCAGTATATGGATTGAATCTGTTTTCAAATATCCAGTAAATCATTGCATTTTTTGGTATTTTTTCCCCTTAACATAGAAGCTTTTACTCATTTTGACCAGTTTTACTCAAAAATACCTTATGAAGCCATAGTTCTCTTTCTGCTTGGTGGAACACTAAGTGGGTCTGACCCCTTTTAACACCAGGCAACTGTCTCAGTGTCCTGGCCTGTTCTTCTCTTGCTGTCCCCACGGCCTATTCTAATTGTCTGGTCTCACACGTTCATAGATCCTTGGTTTTGTCTTCCTGCAAATGGCTACCCATAATCTGATTCGTAATTTGCTGTCTTGTTGGAGTGAGGATGAGAGGTCTGTCTTCACCCCCTCCCCCAAGCTATGTTCTGCCTTGTAAATTAAAATACTCCTCCTATTGCTCAGTCCTGGGATTTGGTGCTAGGCAGCTCCTGCTGCTTGCAGTAATTAATGAATTCTTAAGGCCTATACCTGTTTCTGTGCTTACT